>BMAW01124865.1:0-74229 GCA_019974015.1 Nephila pilipes | reverse complement strand
AGTTATTTTTACTATATTAATGTTATTAAAGTTATTTTTACTATATTTACTGTTATTTTTACTATACGCACTTAATAACCTTCTTTTCTTTGCTAATTGAAATCCACAAAAAATGTCAATTATATATATATAATTGGCAATAATAATTATATAATTGATTATAAGGAAAGGATCCTATTCCTTTTAATTTTTTAAATTATACAATCACGCTATTTTAAAAATGCTAAGATCACTATTTCCCTCGCTCTGAATTAATAGGGCTATTCCATACTGTCACTTAGACTCCTTATAAAATAGCTGAAGGTTCCTTCCTCTATTATAATATGATCTGAATAATCCTCATTTTCCCTTTCCTTTTGCAACAAGCAGGGAAAAGGCTCTGACACTGTTTACCTAATTACCAGAGTGAGAAAATGTATGTCGTCCGTCACCCATGTATTTGCCTACCTCTCGTGTGAACCTAAATAACTCTGTAATGCATTGATTTAAAGTTTCATTTTTATGTCATGACTGCCACGATTTAAGTACAAAATGTTTGCAATGCATTTTTTCCAAAATACATGAATATTATTGAAGCGATTGAAACAGTGAAAGAAACATTTCGAGAACCTTTTTCATGTTTATAAATTTTATGATGGCTTCATCGATATAAATTAAAACATGAACTTTAATGATTAAACCCTTAAACATCGTGTTAATGTATTGCAGAAAAATTGTCAGTGGTTTACAAAAACCGAAAAGGGAGCATAGAAATTGATACTGACCTTTTTTAATTATATTTCTAATTATGAGGGGAAAAAATGTTCCGCAAATCTAATGAATTGAACGTTATTGAATCTTGAAGGTTATCAAGCAGATCGTTAATTATAGGAAAGATATAATTATCTTTTAGTATATTTTTATTAAGTTGTCTATAATCAATACAAGAAATGCGCCTGCTTTCTAACTATGTTGACTTGGCTAGAAAAATCAGCACAACATTACCGTCAGTGAACCATTTCGGTACTTGGGGTCATCTACAATTTTTCTTTTAACAAGAGGTAATATTCTTGGTGTAGTGTTATTGATGATTCATTTTTTCAAATTAATAAAAGTCTAGATATATCTGTAGTTCTCTCTCTTGTCTTAATTGGCTTATTGGATCTATACTATATTGGGATGAATATTTTGATCAATTTTTATTGTATTTGATTCAATTTCGAGTTCCTTGTTAACATTTATTGAGTTGTTAGAAAATGAAAATTTTCCAGTATTATTACGTTTCATTATCATAACCCTTGCTAAAACAAATACCACATATACAACGATACAGTCTATGTTGATTTTTATTTCGGCCTGTGTTAAAATATATATGTGAATAATAGAATCAGACGATACGAAATCATTATTCACAAAAAAAATAGTGGTTCTTTTCTGAGTATCTATAATAATTTCGTGCATACAGGTACTAGTGTAATTTTCCCATTACCAAATGCTTAAGTGCAGCATTAAAATTACTTATATGTAGTGAACTAATTTCATTATATTTATTTTTCTTTTCATTATATTTATTTTTCTAAAATCTTTTCCGATTGATGAAATCAACCAATGAACGGGTATTATTAATGAATTATAATTAATTACAATCATTTTATACATCAAAGGAGATAAATGATTAATAATGTACACTATATATCAGTTCAATTTGGAATAGGTCTGCTAGTACACTTTGTAAAAATACACTGTTGTGCAAAACTTAAGCAACAATATAAATTTTAAGCAGAAAACCATGAAATTATAGAAAATGGCTTATTGCGATCAGTAAAATGACCACGCAATTCAGAAGAAAGGTGATGCGTATGCAAATGTCAGAAACAAAACGGCATAGACAACAAGAGGGTTCGCAAAACGAGTGTGGTCGGTTTCAGCAGCTCAAGACTACAATAAAAGGAAAAGATGGAGGGGCAATTAAAGAGATTCGCTGCAAGTGCAAGAGAGTTCTTTCGTGAAATATGGCTAAAAGAAATCACCTCGACGACTTCACACGTGGGAAAATGATCGGAAAGCTGGAGGAGAGATGTACTTTGACATTTGTAGCTGAAGAGTTCGGAATGAACAAAAGTGTCGATTCGGGAGCTTTGAAAGCCTTCTAAAACATAGGTACATCTGTTAGAAAGATTGGTGGTGGCCATTCTAGGAAAGCAACTACAGTGGAAGATCGATATATTATCCTGCAGGTGAAAATAGACCTATACCAGACAGAAAAAGCCAATGCTCAGCAACTGTGTACAACAAAAGGCAACACGTGACTTGGCTTACTGTGGCTAGATGCCTTCACAAAGGTGGCCTATTCTCCCTCCAACCTGAGCCCTGCATCTCTTTGAAAGTCGGCCATCGGCGATACTGTTTAGAATTGTGAAAGGAGCATGAAAACTGGCAATCTAATCAGTGTCCTCTTTACGAATGAGAGTCGTTTCAATGCCACAAACGATTCTCAATGCCAGTTCATTTGGAGAGAGGTCGGGACACGGTTTCATCCCAGTAATATCACTGAAAAAAATTTTAACGGTGGTCCTGGAGTTGTAGTCTGTGGAGGCATTATGCCGATAGAGTGGACTGAGCTCCGCATTTTCAACAGAGGTTCTGTAACCGGAGAACACTATTGTAAGGAGGTGGTCCTTCCCCATATGCGTCTGTTCCGAGGTGCTATTGGAACGTACTTCGTTTTATGGATGATAATGCACGACCACACCGGACTGCTGGTATTCAGCATCTACTGGAAAGTGAAGATATTTTTCGAATGGATTGGCCAGCATTCTGTAATGGTTTAAATCCCATAGAACCTGCGAGAAATGCTTTGGGGAGACGTCTTGTGGCCCGCTTACATCCTCCAGGTAACATTCAACAACTGAAACAAATGCTAATTGAGGAATGAATACTCTTACCTCAAGAACTGTTGGACAATCCAGTGCTGAGTATGAAGAGACGGTTCGAAGCAACTATTCTAGTAGTGGGAGGGTATATCCCATACTAAGGAACACCTACTTGTTATTCTCCTTGGACAGACAATCAGGTGTAATGATACTATGAATTTAATAAAGCTTCTTTTTGTTTGATTCCCTACCAAATGCATTGTATACATTTTTGCACATTTATGCTTTCGTCATCGTTTAAGTACAAAATGTTGTTTCTCATTTCTGAACTTCATGTTTCTCAGATGATTTCTCGTGGAGTTGTGGCAAAAAATACACCTGTTGCTTAAGTTTTGCTCACCAGTGTATAGCCAAATTATTACAAATATTACATTTTAAACCTCGATGTTTGAGTGGGTAAAACTGAGAAATGTGTCCGGTAGTATGATTACTGAAGTAATTTTTTCTGCTTATTTTATATATAAAACTATTTTGGAGTTTTGACTTAGTAAAGTTATATTTCATGTTCATACGTCGCCCTCGGATAAATTCAGAGTAATGATTTGTAAACAAACAGGACTGTTGCTTCTATCATTGATTTTTTTTCCCTAAATACGAAGTTTTTTTCCAAAATTCTGGAATAGATTGAGAACCATATAAAATAGTTTTATTTGATACCTAAACGTGTATGTCCTTAATATAATATTCAGATAAATGAAAAATCACCAATAACTCAACAAGAAGTACTTGCGAGTTCTCTCATTTCAGTAAAATATTCTAAGACTGAATCATTTTGAAATAGTTCCCGTCTAGTTAATTTCATTAGTATTTTATTGATGACAAAATTCGTAAAAATGAAAAAGCTTCCTTAAATAAAAACCACGTGGTACGATTAATTTGAATATAATGAAAACTCTTTGTCAGATTATCAAGTAAAGTTTTGGCAAATATTCCTTTCTTTTACTTGTGTGAAGAAGGAAAATATACAAACGACTCTTCGCAATCTTGTATTATGCCATATGAGTCATTACGACTAAACTTCTTCATCAAACGTCCAAGATACTTCAAATTCAAAATAAAAGGAAGAATTAAATGAATCCTCAAACAGGTTATGATTTAATACTGGCGTTCTAACGTATTTAAAATACAATATAAATCGTTTAGAGAAAAAAAAATCTGGTGTTAATTTATGTTTGGTATTTAAATCAATTGGAAATAAGGAAATACTGCTCAGTGTATCCCTTGTATTACGATCAAATGCATCATTCAATAATGTAATGTTTATCGCTGTAGAAGTTTTTAGGTTTTTTTTTTTTTAAGAAAGTTGGAAACAACCGGATTACCATTAAGGTTGATCCCCTTTTATGTTAATCAGGTGATAAAGTCCGTGAATGAAACCTTTTCTTTTATAACTTTAAAGGAAAATATATTTATGGAAGAGAGTACTTAACCCCTCTTTAGCACAGATTTGTCCTAAAAACATTGATACTCTTAAACGTCTGAGATTCATTTAATAAGTCAAACATATATTTCTATCATCTACAGAAAATTCATTAAAAAACATGTGTGATTACCACTTTTCAGCATGTTTTTTTCTTAAATTTTAAATCGGATTCAATGGCCTGAGTCCCCATGAGGAGGCTAGTCTAGGCATAGTAAAATAATACATACTCTTTTGATGAAGAGGGAGAGGTTTATTATTTCAGTAAAAATTAACCTATAAATCTTTCATAAGTCAGACACAGGAATTACAAATATCATCATTCATTTTCATTTTTTGCTTTATTTCTCCTTTTTATTTATAAGTTTTTTCATGTCTAGTTTTATAACTTTGCATAGTTTGTGCTTTATTTTTTATTTGTTTATTTTATATTTCTTATTAGTTTGATGATATATATTTTTTTTTTGCTGTCAAATAATATAAGTTCATTTTTCTTCTTTAATGTAAAAAAATACTTGTAGGTTTTCTTTGTGCATGAATATCTCAACATGAATACCTACTTTAAAGGTATAGTTCTAAATATTTCTTTCTTATGAATTTGTCGAATGGAAGTGATTCAGTCAAGTCTCGAATGTACTGGTGTTTCTTCACTGAACCATAATGGTTTCGATTACTTGCGTAACATCACTTCGCTTTCTAATGCCGTTGAATCACAAATTGATTTAAGTCTACCGTAAATGTAGAAGATAATGATGTTGCCACATTTGCTATGATTTTAAGCTTGACCGGTCCTCCAAAATTAGAAGCTGATGAGCAGAATGAGGTTATTCAAGTAGTCTTTGGAAATTGAACTACTCTCTCTCTCTTACTGAGAATTTTTCCAAAGCAAGTGCATCTCATAGAAGAAATATCATCACTTCTTAGCAATTCAAATACACAATTCATATCAAAACAAAGTAGTGGGCAAAAAAATCAAAATTTTAATTTTAATTCCATATTAAGTCAAACAAGAAAAAAAGAAAGGCGAATGTGAAAAGAAAGAATCTATGCACCCAATAGAAAATGAGGGGAGAAATTCGTCCAAATAAAGAAAAAGAGAAAAAGAAAAAAAGTAAACAAATCTCTTGAAGTAAAAGCATCAAAATTAGTTACACTTAGTACTGAAAAAGATGAAAAACGAGCTCGAACATTCAAGGAAGCCTTGTTGCAAATGAAAGCAAAACTGGAACTAAAATGTCAATAAAAAAAGAGAGAGAGAGAGGAGGCCAAGAGACACACTACATCATCCGTAGTGAAATCTTTGAAAAGACACGATTCTTCAAAGATTTTTTTCGTGAAGGTTCAGCTCAAAGGTGTCGATCTTGAAAGAAATAATCTTTTTTTTTTTTAGCAAAGTGATATTTGTTTCAACAAAAAAAAAATACAGAATGCATTTGTCTTAAATATGATCTGTTTAATTTTCAAAGAGTGATATTTTTTTACATTTTTCTGAATTATACTACTTTCATATGATGTGTAAACTCAGTTTTGAAAGCTGTATTTTGCACTTTTACAAATTTCTCAAACTAAATTCTGTTGAACAATAAAATGTTGCCTGTGAAGCCAAAAAATTCTCTCTGATTGCACCATTTTTTTTATATCTGAGACAATTCTGGAGAAATAAATTTGATAAAAAATGTAATGACTGCGAAAGAGGGTGAAAAACTGAATGATATTTTAATCTTAGAAGAAATATAATTTGAGACACATTTTTATAGAAAAATAAAGATTTGTATGAAATATAATTGGATTCAACTTAAGCTGTAAAAATATTACATATATTAAAAGAGATACTTAGATGTTCAATATTACCTAACTGTGTTTTTTATATATTCAAATAAATTTTGATTTGCTTGTATATAGTTATTTATTTATACTAATTTATACCAACACACACACACACACACACATATATATATATATATATATTATATTCTGTTATATTATATTATATTTGGACGAGAATTATATACTTTTTATGCTTATGATTATCATTCTTCAGGGTCTACCCTTTCAAAATTCTTATAACAATTTAAAATGAATGCGAATTTAATTTGACACTGTACATAAATGATTGGTGTCTTTCATAAAAAAATTTTAAGAAATTTTGACAACTTTGTTATTCCTCATACTATAGAATGACATTTTACTCTATGATGCAAGTTTTCTAGCCTTACCAGAATTAATTTATCATTAGTGCATCTTTTATTCATAACTTTTACTTTAAGTTGTCGTGAAAGGGCACGAGCAATTTTAGGAAATAGAAAACCAAAATAATACAAAAAGTTTCAAGATATAGTTTTAGGAAGTTGATCAAAAAAATATCATGTTGCGGTGAATGTGAGCAACATTTAAGGAATAAATTTTATTTTTTAATTTCGAACACGGAAAGAAATTTATTTTGAGTAAAAAATTTAAAAAAATGACTTCTTAACGATGATCATACAATGTATTTTAATGATGAAAAATACTGATGGCTCAAAAATTAGAAAAATAATATAAAGGTATACAACTCATTTTGTCTGCAATGCGTAAATTTAATTATAAAAGTAACATAAAAATATAATTTAATTCATTTTGATATGAATATTGTTCTGAATAATGATGCAAACCTAAATCAATTCAACGTTATTCTAAAATAAAATGAAATATTTTCAAAACAGAGTTCAACCTTGGTAAATTGTTCAAAAAGATGAAAAATCAACGAAATTAAGTATTTTTCAGTACACTAAGCTTAAGAAATGGTTACTTAAAATGTGAAATCCTAAATTATAAAATGTTTCCATCCTCCATGTTTCGATGATTGCTTTTATTATCCAATTAAGATGATTTAAGCTTTCGCTAATGCAAGGATACCTATATGTTTTTAATTAGTTATGGGTTACATTGTCATACTTGTGTGTGTGTTCATACGCATAAAATTGAAACACCAGATACAACATAAGAAGAAAAATTTGAATTTGTTGGGAGCCAAGATATTTACTATTTGGGTTTACTTTCAAACTGAATAAATAATATTTAATATGGCATTATAATCTCTGCTTGTTTTAAGTCTTAATCTCACTTTACTTCACTTTAAAGGACTCGGTGAATCATAGCAAATTTATAGAAATGTAGCTGAAGACTCAGTATTCCTTGAATTGGTAAAGAAACTTTATTCTTTTCGTTGGTAAATTTTGTCAAGTACTATTGATAAACTTTACATTATAGATTAGAATGCAGATTATAGATTATCAATTTTAATAACATAATACCCAAGACTTCAAAATTATTTTCAGTAATTTATTTTTTGTTGTAGTTATCACTGTTTTGACAATATCTAACTTCCCTTTTAAAAATAAAAACTGAAACTTTACATATGCATAAATATTAATTATTATTTTTACGGAGAAATTTTATATTTTAGAAGAAAACTCCTAAATTAGAAAAAAGTAAATCTCTAATATTGAAAAAATAGTAATATTATCCTAGTTAATTTGCATATCATTAATGACTTTTCGCATTAGAAATCATTTCAATATAAAATAATAGTCTTTCCAGCTTCCAGCAAGAATTTTTACCCTCAATTACACTTAAAAACCATTTTACATACAAAGCAAAGTACGTAGTTATTAAAATTCTTGTAATCTTATACATAAATGATCAACGCCAGAAGTTCTACATAGAATTAGCTGTAAAGTATAACCAATAGAACTGAACAAAATTTTATTATTACATAATTAAAATAAGAGGGTATCTCACAACATAAAACATGATTTTAAGTGTCTTAAAATACATTCAAATAAAGTTAAGTCCTTAATTAACGCTTGAACATAAGATCATTGTAAATATTTAAAATTAATAAGTGATTTCTTTTAACTATGCTTATATTAGGGTTTGCAAAATATTCTTTCTAATTCTGAGACTTTGATTTTTATTTGTTTTATAAAATATTAATATTTTAATTCCTTGATATGGCCATATGTGTCTTAAATTACACTTTTAAATTTGCACGAGAACAAAATAATAGGATATTATATTATAGATTCTTTTCCTTGAAAATGTGTCAGTAAGTAAAATATAATCAAAGTTTACAATTTACTTTGCTTTACTTTAATAATATGGAATATTCTTTAAAGTTGCGAATCAATAACATTTGAATGCAAGAACTAATAAAATAGAAGAATACCGAGAATCTGAAATATAATCTGGCGTGCTTTTGTACATTTAAAAAAAAATGTAATGCGATGGGTTTATTTTTCGCTTTTTAACGCTTAAACATCTTACAAATATTCATTTTAATAAAAGATTTCATATAATAGTACCAGCAGTTTAAAAAATTAAACATTTAAAATATAGTAGGTGTCCTCTTAACCAGCTACAGTTCAACTGTCCTTTTACTTGACCAAGGGGTCACAGTAGTTAGTGTTCAGGGTTGGTTTTGTTTTCGTTGAGCCTTGAGTTCGAGTCCTGATACCACAAAAGATCCGACCGTATAGTGGCATTGATGTGCGTTAAATCTCTTCATGTCCCAAGTCCTCTCGACAGAGTAGTGGGGAAATTTGGAAAGGGAAGTGCCATCTCTTCATTTGACCGATACTGAAAATTAGGAGATTTGTCACCAATAGGCACCGTGTTGCTTCTTAGAGTGACGTCAATAAGCAATCACATTTTACTTGACCACTCCTTCAATCAAATCAAGAAAAGTATCACTGTAACAGCACCCGTAAAGTACATTTTTTTAATCTTCAGGGGTTTTTTTATTAATGTTAAATACTCAATTTAATTGAATAGTAGGTAGGCTGAATAAACATTGTTATTCATTTTTCGAATTCAGTATATGGTTAAGTTCATTGATTGCGAACATTATCCGAAATTAAATATTTAATACAACTTACTTTTATTATCTCTTTTTGGACAAGTAACTCTCAAAGGCTTACAATTGTAAGGTAGGTACGGACTTCATGAACCCCCGAGGTATCCTAATGATTTTTTTTTCCTTTTACATGGGCCTTACTGTCTGGTAAAAAGGGATGAAGCTCCCCCGAGGTACCCTAGCTATCCTTCTATTTTCGACCTTCCCTATTGTCAACCAATTTTTATTCTTTCTTTGATTTTTCCAAGATTTTAGCCACATCTGGCTCTTGTGCCATTAAACTATCATTAACTCACTCATTCGAACTAGTACACTTTAGTTATTCATTACTTAAGAAAACCTCTTAAAGCAGAAATAAAAAAAAATAATCCTTCTATTTGAAATCAAATATCTGATAACTTTAAAACTATCCACAAATTTTAAATCCAGTTAATCTATTTTCATTAATATAAATTAAGTTCTTCAGCTTATTCACTAAAATATGCAAATTTCAATATTCTATCATAAATTTTAATTCTTACAATTTGTCTCAAAATATTTTTCTCCATGTTTTATGAGGTAAAAAGAATAAGTTTAACAGTCCCTTCCATTTTAGAATTTTATTTTTACTCAGATGATACTTGTTTATGTAGCAAAAAACCTATATTGAGCGTCAATTCCTTTTATGAATAATTTATAGTCGGGTGTGACAAAGTGCTTTCATATTTTTTTAAATAAAAAAGCCTTAAGAAATAAGATGCAGTTTCATTTTCTCATATCACAAACTACATCTTTTGAAGTTGCCGAAATGTGTTTACTTGTGCAGTGGTCTTACATGCACCGAAGAACATCAGATTGTTTTACATAAATAGTATGAATGCATACAGTAACCCCTCCAAAAACAACAGTTTATAAATAGGTTTTTTCTCTTCTTCTTTTTCGTCTTTTTTTTTCAATAAATTGTTTTGAGGTTCTAAGAATTTTAATGTATTTTATTTTAGCCTTTTGAAGAATTTAGAATGGAAACCTGAACTTTTATTTTATTTTAACATGTAATTTAAAACGTTCTTAAAGACTCTTTTAAAAATTATTTCTGGATTTAAGTATTGTATACACTTTTTTTATGTATTCTAACCCAAAATTAAAAGAAATTCGCTTCAAAATATTGCAAGAATTTTTTTGATATAAAATATTTTTTGTATATGCCTTAAGACTAAGAACAGTTTTAAAGATAAAAAAGGAAAACAAAAATAATATAAGAATTTCATAAGGAAATTTTTAAACTTATTGTAATTGAAATTAATTTTTATAGCATTTAAGTGATATACGATATGAAAATATTCTATATACTTATTTAAAAAAAACCTCTATTTCAGAGAGTGCAGCTGCTTTGTTTTTAGTTTCATTAAATAGGAATTATTTATTGAATATTTATAATCTTCAAGAAGAAATCAGGATATAAAATTACTTACTTAAAAAGAATTTTTTTTTACATTTATTTCAGTAACATTCACTTGTATTACGTTATTTGTATACTAGGATTAAACTATAATCTACCATTTTTTCATAAAATCATATTATAATTTGTTAAAAACAACTTTAACATAAGAATTTCTTATACTTCAAAAATTAGAAACTTGTCTGTGTGTAACTGGTTCTCTTACGAATATCTTTTTATCTTAACTCTGGAGCTGCTTTACGACAACGTTTAGTAAGAGAACTTCGTCTTGTGAAATAACCGTATCATATGTAAATAATTACTGCTATTTAAGAATTGTAGTATAAAGGAATGAAGGAGGTAGTTAGGAATTATTCACAGAAATGTTATAGAGATTTGAACAATTATAAGATGATATTCAGAGCATGTATGCCTTACTCAGAAACGTTTATTCCCATTGTAATGTTTATCAACAGAAATTCTACTGTTTAGAATTCGTAACATGAGTAATTATTATTATTGCATTAATTTGTTAAGGTACAATTTAAAGTAAACTGTTCCACATATGTATTTTATTTTAATTATTGACTGTTCAAGGAACTGAATAAACTACTGCATATTTCCGCAGATAAGACGATAGCTGAATCACAAATAAAAACCATCAAAGCCTCTGCGGTCAACTTATAGGGCATATACAAAACATTTGACTTAAATTTATATAAACTGAGACTATTATAAAATAAAATAAATAAATTTCCAATGCATTTGAAATCCAATGCATGTTAGAATTTGAATTCAATGGATTTGTGCAATGTATCCTCGAGCATTCCTTCTCTGAGGTAAATAGTTCTTCATGTACATCCTCATTTTCATTGTTGAGAAGCTCGTCATTAGAGTTCCATTCTGTACCTAACGAGTCGATTTCCTTCTTCGTCCTCAATATCCCATAACAAATCACCCTGAATGCTTTCCATATCATTAGAAATTACACAATTTTTTAAAGAATATGTTAGAGGTACTTGTAGGAGCTACATGTGAGTTCGTGATTCGCATGTGTTTCTATAGCCAGTGATGTCAGATGCAAAAAATAAACTTGCATGATTTGTTGATTATTTATTAACATCGCAGTCAGAAACAAAGTGATAGATATTCATAACGAACCTCATAAATTTGAATCTTGGTCAAATGACGAGGATGACATCTGAGTTGATACTCCTTCCTCCTAACTCCACCCCTCCCCATGCAAACAGGAGAGTTGGAACTTTGATCAGATTTCACTTGCTTCCAACCCAATCCACGGCGGATCTTTAGTAATACCGTGACTCAATCCCCCGATTCGATGAAACCCTATATGCCGCAAGTTCTGGTCCAGGATCGCTAGGATACCGCGACCAATAAATTTGTGGGAGGGACATGTGATTTCGTGGTTTGGCGTGTGCTTCTATAGGCAATGCTGTTAGTTGCGAGAAAATAAAATTTGTTCCACTTGCGAGTCACTGACAAACTATATTCATAGGTAGGCCGTTAATAATTTGAGAGAGGGCGTCTAATAGGACTACTAATTTTTTGTAGTTTTAGTGGATCGTATTATCTGGAGAAATATATACGATAATTAAATATTTAGACTGATCCTTATTGAATAATTATGTATCTTACTACCAATGAAATGAATTCTTCACAAACTTAAAATTGCAACGTGAGATAACGTTTCTTTAATAAAATCGACGCATTGTTACGGTGAAAGAGTTTCCAGAATTCTACAAATTTCTATAAAATGAGATACGTTTTGTCGCGCCTACATATCAACAAGTTCTAAGTCTTCATTCGAGTTAGATTCCTTTTTATGGAAATATATTTATTTAAATGTATTCTTAGACGATTCTAAATGTATCATTTGAATTTTTAAACGAGAGTAATATATTATTTCAAGATGAGTTTATAAAGGTACAATAAATAAAAAAAAAGATTATTATCATCGATTTAAATAAATATTGTCACATTCGTTCCTACTATATTCTTTAAATTTAACTCGTTCATTTTCTGCTTCTGCTTCTGAATTCTTGTTTTTGACCGGTTGAAATATTCAATACCTTTAATATTTAAGTATGGACATGTAATGTACTCTCTTCTTCAGTTAACCTGTCAACTTTTGCATTTTCACTGCATCAATAGGATGAATTGGATATTACGATACATTTAATATGCATTAGCTATCAATATTCTGTACGGTATTCTCTAAATTTAATATTTACAAATTATTATAAAGAATAAATATATAAATTGAATTTTAGTATAAAATAAATATTATCATTTATATTATACTACAATTCATATAAATATTACCAAACTGGAAAAACAATGTTTCATTATAATATGTTACTTAAGTGAAATATGCATTCAATTTAACATTTCTATATAGATACCTTTTCAGCACCAAATATTCACTTATAAGACGTAATCCAGTTATTCAGATCAGAAAAAAAGTATAATAATTTATGTACTTGATTATATTGCTTTGAAGCACCATAATAGTATATTGATAGGTAAATATTTTGCCAATCTTTTCTTTTGAAAATTAATTGATAAATGATAACGATTCGGAGAAGGATCAAACATCCACTAAATGAGTGTTGATTATATTGTTTTTGAAGAATTGAGACTCACAGCAAATATTAATTTATACGATATGTATACTTACTTACAGATATAGACGTTATACATCTAGCAAATATTTGAGAAAGCTCAAGGTAAAAGAAATATGTATTCATTTACATGATAACCACCACACTTAGGACTGGCTATGTACAGGGTCTTCTAAAACTGAATATACACCATTTATATTCTATTTTCAAGGCGTAAAACAATATTATTAAACACTCATTTAAGTTTAAAATTTATAAAAACAATAAAATGCACTGTAACAATTTATTAGACTTAGGAACAAAATTAAAATTTAAAATATTTTATTTTAAAGTTATAGATTTTTGAGTCATTAAGTTGGATATACACACAGTATAATTACTTAAAAGTCCTTTCAAAGAATATAAATTAATATTTCTTCACCTATCATTTTACACTTACAACTAGAAATGATATGTAAGAATTTGAAAGAGTTTAACACTTTCGCTGGAAAATATTTGCCAACTTTTTTCTTGCAATACTATTTGTAAGTGTTCTTTGCTCCTAATATTAGGCTTTTAAGCAGATGTTTCTAATTGAGACCTCAGGTTTTCATGACAATGCGATCAGGAGATTAAGATGGTGTATCCAATGGCATTATAAAATTTGACAACAAACATAAATTTACAATTCTGTCCGTGTGTTTCGGTTCGTTACTTTGTTGATGCAAGGGACTCTTAATATAAATTCTGAAGAATAATTTAAGTCACTTAGTTTTAAATTATTCTTCAGCATACATCGAATTATTTAATCTTACCCATAACACCTCCAATAAAAATGGATTTTTCTTATGTCTTTTGCAGACATATAATTCTATACAAGACCCAAACCATCTTTATGTTTGATAGTGAGAAACGTGTTTCATTTTTAGAATTCTGCTAAAACCACAAAAGAAGGAATCCACCAAACATACCATCGGCCATCACTTCCCAAAACATTGAATTCATTTTAATCACTGAACTTTAAGAGCATTATCCGAGAAATATTGAGGCTTTTAAATATGATTTTTAGCAAATGAAATAGTTTTTTATTTATTTTCCATGGAACTGAAGTATTTGCTTCTAGCTACGTGACCATTATGATTTGCTGCTCCTACTTCTGGAATTGTTTCTGAAGAAATACATCTTATAATAGCTGTAAAATTAGACGAGGCAAATTTTGCAGTGTTCGCCTTAGTTTTTTTTTTATATATATCTCGAATGATATTTCTATTGGTCATTGAACTGATGCACTCTCCTTTTTCTCTCTTAGTTCATTTTTAATTTTTTGTAACGTTTTATACCATTCTGTACCCATCTGAGACTACATTGAACTTCCTTTGCAATACCATGTAGAAATTTATCTACTTCAAATATTAGAATTACAACTTTCAAACTTTTCGCACATGAAATATTTTTATCCTGCAATCAAATATTAATATCTTAAAAAAACAAAAATATTATTCTGAAGAGTTACAACAATATAATGATAGAAAAATCGCAATTTTGGATCTTTCTGATGTAAATGTTTTGCTAATTAAAATATTACCGATTATTCTCAATTGTGTTCTTCAATTTAATACATTTTATAAAATATATTTTATTGTTCCTGTAAATATGAAACCTAAGAGAGTATTTAATAACATTATTTTAGACATTTCAAAAACAGAATGAGACGTGTACTCAATTTGGTATACACCGTACATATATAGATAACATATTTATGTTGTTAAACAATTTTTTTAAGAATTGGCTGGTTTCGGGTAACAAAGTTACATAAATGTAAAATAAGATAACCGAAATAGTTAATCTACATTTTGATACAATTGAGATGCCATGAACATAACGCCATAGAAGAATATCATCTATGAAAACTTTACATATATAATTGGGGAATCTTATTTACACCATAATAAATGTATTATCCATTTGTATGAGAAGGATTAA
Source organism: Nephila pilipes (assembly GCA_019974015.1). Lineage (NCBI taxonomy): Eukaryota > Metazoa > Arthropoda > Arachnida > Araneae > Nephilidae > Nephila > Nephila pilipes. The sequence continues at coordinate 58,982 of BMAW01124865.1, read as the reverse complement.
TCAGTTTACAATTTCTCAAATGTTTCACACCTATGATTAAATGCAATTAACTCAATTTTTCCCGAATTTATTTTTTGGATGAAGATTTCATATAGTATTGGTTATTGGTGAATAAAATCACTCTAGAAACTTCTACAAACACTTCTATTCATCATCAGATTTTATTTTCATCTTTAGAACTTCTCTAACTCCAATAATAATATTCCACACAACAATCTTATTGTTGCCATTTAAAGATGGATAAAATCAAAACATGGTGTAATGTTAATCATTTTTAACAAATGCCGTCTTAAATTTAAAGAAATATTTAAATATAAGAAATTCAGAATAAACTCAACTCCTTCTGTATTTTGTACATAACAAGCAAATTAAGTAATATGCTAGCTGTCACGAACTATTTCAGTATAGATTTGTCATATATTCTAATCATAATTAAATTATTAATATTTTTATTCCATTGATCATTTTATAATTTTATTTTACAAATTTATATTTGTATTACTAATCCCGTTCAAAAAATGAAATACAGTTATATGGATATATAACAATGCTCTTAAATGAGATTGCAAACTTTTTGATCATTTTTTTTCAACAAAGGTTTGCCTGAAATAGTTTTTGTACTACTTCAAAATTGTTTTCTAGCTGAGATAGAGAATACAACAGATGTAGGGAAATTTCTGAAAATAAAGTCAGTTCAATATTGTCCAAACAATCTCAATGTTTCACAAAACTAGGAACAGGTTTTTCAAACATTAAAAATGAAGAAAAAAATATTTCGACCTGATCCTTTGATCTATAAACCTCCAAACGTTTCTTGGGGCGTTTATTGTCAACATTTCTGAGAAAGAGCTTTCTCGAATATCGTGAGAGATTGGATGTGAAGAAGTATCAGAACATTTCTTATTTTTGAAGAAAATATGTGAATTGGATTCTTTACCGCTGCTGCTTGAAAGATCACGGGATGGAAACGTAGATGGCATTTTAAAAATAGATTTTCCTGGCTATAAAATAAGATAAGATGAGCTGTTTTTGACAGGGGTGATACATTATAAAGAAAATTGTGAAACAGTTATTTTGGTTTCCGAGAAATTTATTCAAGGGCTTTTGAATTTTTTTCATTGCATAATGTTTTTCAATATAATATTAGCTCATATGTTATGTTATGAAAATATCGTTACTGGAAATTACGTTTTGAAACTCCAAAAAGATTTCAGACAGTCAATATAAATTTAAATCATTTTTAAAATAACTTTTGATGGAAAAAACTGTATTTTAATAATTTAAAACACTAACAGCGTATTTTCATGTTTAAAACCATTTCAAAATTATTTTGTTTAGAAGGATTATATATCAAGACATTTCATTCGCATAATCTTGAAAATTGATAGTGAAAGCCACAAATATTTATACTTATTTCTCAAAGATAAGATTTAAAGATAACTGTAAATATTTACATGGTATTGTAAAAAATGTGAATGAATAAAACATTTATGTAGGTTTCTTGATGTGATTTAAACAGTCTTAATCCAGAATATTTTTAAAACCTGTTTTAAAAATGCAAAAATAATTCGCAGTTTATTCATCAACGCTTAATGAATAAATAGTTGTACACACATTTCAACAGAAAATATCAGACAAAAAAATGATCAATAATTTTCTAATGCTATTTTATTTTACATATTGCATAATTTTAACTATCAATACTATTTTATATTTTAAAAAGCTCATTTAATGTATTCTTAAAATATAATGAATAATTTAAGTATGAATTATTCAGCACTATAAATTTATTATAATTCGAATGTAGTTGTTTCTAAATTAATATTAACTCTTAAATTTAAAGAAATTAGGGAAAACTAATTTGAATATACAGATAATAAAGATAGTATGTTCATGATAACTGAAAATAATTTGAACTTTGAAACAAATTTGAATTAGGATGAAATTCATGATACACTTCAAGTTGCTTTTAAAAGATACTTCCTCTATATTCACATTTTATTAAGTTTCATTTAATAAGATCTGCACTTGAGATAATACGTCCTGTTCCTAAACCACATTCCGAAACTCTATCAATATTTATTACATTTAACATGCCGCAGTCTCTATCATTCCACTTGAGAATAATTTATGGAAACAGGAATCGAGCCTACTACCCGTTATGATGCTCGCCAACAAGGTCACTGATCAAGCATATCCCATTTAAAAAAGACCTATTGTGAAATGAATTTCTTTTTTCTTCATTTTCGAAGACTTTTCAGTTGAATTCCGGAAAGGACAAGAAATACGCATTCTTACGTTTAACTGATTAACTGCCGAAAAACATTTTTAAGAGCTATTTGTCTATAAAAAGGTACAAGATAGAAAATGTTCAATAATGTAATGTTTTTATGGTAATTTTTAGCACATTCTACCCATTCATACCGGATAACAGCACGCACTTCCATTGCTGACTACATTATTAGTCACGTCTCGGGCACGTTGGTCTGTTGCTGCTCTCTTTTCTTCGGCGTTCTGCGTATGAGTCATTCCTCTTCCAACAATGCTACTTCCATCGTTGAACCAATTAAGGGTGGATAGATTTATGACAGTAGGTTTTTTTTTTGTCTGGTGTACCATGTGCTCTTTCAAAAAATGTGTGTGTTGAAACTTACTTTCGGTACATCCCTCGCATCTATAAATCTATAATATATATATATATATATATACATATAATATGCAATTTAGATAATAGTTATAGAGGAATGAGAAAATTATTCCAAAAATTTTTTTCAAATAGTCAAAAACTTTTTGTTTCCAATAGTTTTAACTGAAGTTCAAAGTATTTATTATCAAGTCCACATTTACACAGAACACTTCTATAAGAGAGATGAATTTCGAAATATCTAAAAGTGTATCCCCAATAAAGCGCCAACTTCAAATCTGTAATAAAATGTAGATTTTGTATGTATGTTAAATCACACTGTGATGGAAGAGTTGTATTTTTTTGTTAAAAGTTGTGATTTTTCTCATAAATTATACATCGATTTTTGTAATGTTTTAACCTTCTAAATATAATTCCAGTTCAAAGTTTAGGTATATAATGACTTTTCAAGCATTTAAATTACTGCTTAATATAGCAGTAGATTTTTCAAAAACGTATCCTCGCCTTCCTTGTAGGCTTATACAAGTGAGACAAAAATGATTGCGAAAGTGTGAAAAATCGATGAATAGGAATTTTTTCTTTACTTTCTTAATAATATACAGAATTTTACGATAAAAATTTCATTTGAGTTGTTGCAAAGACCAATGTGATTAAAACAAATAATTACAGACGAGAATATTGGTAGAAAACTTGAAAATAAATTCCTTGGCTCAAATTTATATGCATGAACTAAAATCGAAAACGAATTAAGTTACTATCCTACATGCAATGTATACTTAATATATCAGTATAAAAGACATGAAAATTCTTCTCGTATTTACACCTTGTTCTATGTCTTGTACATAAGAAATAATAAAAATCACTGTAATGAATTAAAATGTAATCGCATGCTTTTTTTCTTTGTTCAAACTGGGTTCCAGTATCCCAATAGGATGATATCCCTTTTTAACACCACAGTAAATAAGTTCTTGATAAAATATCATATTTTAAGAGTATCTCCAATTTAGCATTAATTAGCAACACGTTTTAATCTGTATAATTTCTTTAAGATACGGATCATTTTTTTTATATTTGATTAAAAATTGTTATAGTTTAATTTACATATATGCGTACTGAAAATTATTAGGCTGCTTGTATTACGCTCAAAACTATGCTCTTATTTTTTCTTCCATTATTACCTTGTTAGTATAAAAAATATGCAGTGTATTCGGAACACTATATTAAATACTGTTTGAGTATGAAAAAAATATCTTGTGTAAAGAATATATCACTTAAATCCTTTATTAGACTGAGTTAATTAAACTATTCATTGAAAGTTATCATCTCTAATATAATCATTGATATGAATACATTAGAGAAAACGTATAATTAATTCTTTTCCAGACAATTTTTCTCCTCGTCTTGAAAATGTTCCAGACATTTTGAAAAATACCAGAGAGAAGTCTTTCAGATTACTCTTATAACAAATTAATTAGTAAAGTCTTAATAATTAGAGAGAATGAAATTATTTTAGAGAATGAAATTATAATGTTATTCAACTTAATGTGAAGGGAAAAAGCAGAAAGTTTCAAAGTTTTCATCATGTTATTAAATGAAACTTTTTGAGCTATACATACTTTTTCCAGTGCGGAGAAGAATAGCTAATGATGTTAGTTATTTACATAAATATGTAATAAGAAATAAAATAATTAAACCAAAAATATTTTAGAATATAAATTTGAAATTGTTTTTCATGACCAAAAATTAATTCAGAAATTATTTTAACATTTCTTCTACTTTAAATAGACCCTGCATGTAGATATTTGTTTTTCATTTCATTAATTGTTGAAACATCAGCTACCACTTTATAACATGTAATAATATTATAGGAAAAATTGACTATGTTAAATCTACCGATTAAGTTACTAATGATTGAAAAAACTAAACAGAGCTTTGAATTTGAGGATAAACGACTTCTAACCATAAAAGTATTTTATTTGCATGTATCTTCCGAATACACCAATAGAGACTTCCATCTTTTGAGTGTCTAAAAAAATTCTTCTGAATGCGATTTTCCTTATACCATTAAAAACAAAGTAAAGTAGCTAAAAGTCACTGAAAGTTTTTATCACTGATATTTTGCTTATAACTTACAATTTTCAACTCAAATGCTGATTTTCAGTTTAAGAACCGTTTTCTGTGACTTCTTACGAAGTTTTAGTTTATTTTCTTAATCCCTAGAAATATATTTAGCAGGATAATGTTTAGATTGTGGACAAAGACAATTTACTTGGTAAATTTAGTAATTTTGAAAATCCAAAGTATCTCAGGTGAAGCAGTGTCTCTAAGATTTATTTGTAACACACATTATGTGAATTTTAATATATTGAATATAAATTAATTAATATTAGAAAGTACAGTAATCAAAAAAAGGGTATCATTATTAATTTTCCCAATTCTCAGTACAGCGAAATAAAATTGATATCAACTTTATATTTTTAAAGGAGCTAAATTGCGAATCTATCAGAATGATTACTCGTGTTTAACAAATGTTTTACATTTTTCATTATTTTCTTCTGTAAATCCTCTTTTCTCAATATGGATACTGAGCGTTTTAAATATTTCAAGCATTTGACGATTTATTAGTTTTTTCTCGTCGCATTTAAAAAATGTTTACTCATCAATAGCTATTTTTTTTTATTTATCAACAAAATGTTATAAAATTAATATTATTGTATAAAATATGAATTATTAAATATTGTCACGGAAAAAGCGAATTATATCATTCGTGATATTCGGATTCCTCATGCTGAAATACATGCAAATCAAAAATTTCGTAACAGTATCTATAATACTCGTAGTACAAGAAATATTCTTGATTGAAATAGAGATTGAGTTAAGGGGTTGAGCAATAGTTTAAAATGTTAAGTTATTGATCCCATTGCAACATGATGTCGGAGAACTGAAATTTTAATATTGTGATCGAACTGTTTTATTTTTGCGCTTTAGATATAAACTTTAAAAAAAAAAGTTTTCATTTCAGTAAACACAAAATAAAGTAAATGAAATATTAAATTAAAAATATTTAAATTTTCTTTGTTAAAAATAATAATTTAATAAAAAATGACAAATGTTGTAGATTGATCTGTTATTTTAATATGTCTAGAACTGATTATTGAATTACATTAAAATTTGATATACTGGTTACCTAAAGCCTTTTATATTTTATTAAAAGAATACTAGATCTCGTAATATGAATATTCATTTCTAAACATTTTTGAATATATTTTAATGTGCATTAATTAACCAATTAACAAGATAATTTAATTAACTCTAAATTGAATGACTGTAACCGGAATTTTGTCTAACAGTGATGGAAATCATTCTGAAGATCTTCAAGATGTCTAGGGGGCGGGTTTCGAGGATTGTATATTTATTCTATGCAATGTGTGATTTTATTATATGTACATTTATTCTATTGGATAAAGAAAATTTTCTTTATATCACCTTGTCTTTGAGACAATATCTCTTGTCAATAACGCTAAAATTAATTATATCATATGTTAAAAATTTCTTTTTGTTGGAAGTAAATGCAGTGAGAACCATCGCACAGTTACAAAAGCTGGTTTATTTACAGAAAAACATATACATATATAAGTTAGCGCACCAGCAACCACTTCAAGCTTGGAGATTCAGCAGCAGTAGTCATAGTGACATAATAGTTCTTAGGAGAGAACTTCGCCAAACATTACGCGCATGCGCAGCCGTAGCGTATATGGATCGGCGCATTCTATTTTACGTTGGGGGAAGGGAAAGCAAATATGCATTGATATCCAACAATTCCCCCTCTCAATGCTTATTTCAAATACAAACACAATTTTATAATGAATATTATACCTTAAAAACATAAAACAAACACTTATAAATAAATACAGAAATGAAATTAATTACAGGTACACGTTAATCCAATTAATGTGCTACATACCTTATGATTACTACAATTTAAACTTTTAGTAAACATATCAGAAGGCATTTCATTGGATGGTAAATATTTTTAATCAAACAAATTATTTTCATATACTTTTCACACAAAATGATGACGAATATCAATATGTTTTGAGCGCGAATGATAAATAGGGTTTATAACAAGTTTCACAAATCATTGATTGTCAGAAGTAAACACCACAGTTTTCAATGTGTCAGTCTCTTGTTGTGAAAGTTCATTGAGATATCATTGTAGATAAAGAATTTCTTCTGTAACTTCTGAAAGAGTCATATATTCTGCCTCTGTGGTTCATAATGCAACAGTTCGTTGTTTTCTTCATTCCCAAGAAATAGCTCCTCCAACTTACTTGAAGACATATCCTGTACAAAATTTCCTGTCGTGGAAATCTGAAGCCCAGTCAGAATCGACATATCCTATTAATGGTTTTCAGATTATTTGTAAATTAATCCTTGATTTTTAGTTCCTTCCAGTATCCCAGGAGTTTTTTGCTGCTATCCAATGTATTTTTCCTGGATTGTTGTTAAATTGATTAAGAAAATTAACAGCGTAAGTTATTTTTAGTTTTGTGGCGACAGACAGATACATTAGAGATCCAATTGAAGATCGGAAGGGTAAGTTTTGTATTTCCGATTTTTCTTCATTCTGTGGAGACATCTCTTTGGTTAATTTAATGCTTGTATCCATGGGAGCTTCAACAATTTTTGCATCTTGCATTTTATACTTGTGCAAGATATCATCAACGTACTTTGATTGTGATATAGTTAAACTGTTTTTATCTTGTTTGAATTCAATTCATAAGCAATAATGCAATAGTCCTAGGTCTTCCATTTTGCAAGCTATAGCTAACTAATCATAAATATTTTCAAAACGTTTTTGTTGCTGGTAAACACCATTAAATCTTCAACATATATAATGATGATTACTTCAGCAGAAGATGATTTCATGTGATAAACACATTTGTCAGCATTTAACGATTTAAATCCAAGAGATTTGAGTTTAGTTTCCAGTTTGTAGTACCAACTGTCTTCCTGATTGTTTGAGACTATAAAGAGAACGGTTTAGTAAACATACCTGATCTTTATCAGGAGAAACATGAAATTCTTCTGGTTGCTCCATAAGGATTTCTTCGTTCAGATCTCCATTTATGCACGCCATCACAAAGTCTAATTAATAACCAGGGAGGTTGTATTCAACTGCGTAAGCAATAACAGTTTAGATTGAACTTAATCTTGCAACTGGAAAAAAATTCTCGTTAAAATCTATTCCAAGTTTTTGAGAACATCCTATAGCAACAATTCTTGCTTTTAAATTTTCAAGAGCTCCATCTTCTTTGAACTTTGTTTTTAGACTCATTTTGAACCTATAACCTTTTTATGCTTGGTCTTGTAACTAATTTCCATGCATTTTCTTTAATTAATGCATAATGATCTACTTTCATTGCATTTTTCCAAGATGTTTCGTTCGGTCCAGCAAGAGCCTCTTGAAAGCTCGGGCTTGTTTCAAAACAATCCGAAATTATGGAAACTTGTCCATGTTCCAGTCTTGGACGATCTCTTTTGCCAGTTCATAAAATCCTAGGCCTGAGAGTGGAACTTTGTTTTTCTTCAGGCAGGGTAAAGAATTCCATCTCTGATGTTGGCAGATGGTTTTCAAATTCGTCAATAAATCTCACATCTCGGTTTGTTATTATTTTTCTGGTTTTCTTATCAAACACCCGATATGCTTTTAATTCTGTTGAATATCCTATGAACATATATTCGTTCGATCTCGGCTCAAATTTACCTTACAATCGTTTATTCAACACATAGGCTTTTTGTCCGAACACTTTTAAAGTGTGACATACTTGGCTTGATGCCAAAAAAGAGTTCTTTTGAAGTTGAATTATCGATGCTCTTGCTAAGCGAGCGATTACGAATGTAAATAGAACAATTAATTGCTTCTACCCAGAAGTTAGAATTTAATCCAGATTGGATATAGAGACATCTGGCCAATTCAACTACAGTACGATTTGTTCTTTCTGCAACTCCATTTTGTTGAGGCGTCCTTCGGATGCCTTGTTCTTTAAGAAATGTTTCGAATTCTATTCCATTATCGGTTCGAAATGTTTTAATTTTCTTCCCTGTTTGATTTTCAACTAAAGCTTTATAGTTTATAAAGGCTTTTTTCACTTCATCTTTAGTTTTCAAGAAATTTATTACTAAATATCTTGATTTATCATTAATGAAAGTAACAAAATAATATGAACCTGCTAGTTAAGGTACTCGCATGGATCCAAAGACATCAGAATGTACAAGATCTAAAATATTTTTACTTTTGAATTTAAATTCTTTTAAAAAAGGAGCAACAGTCTGTTTTGATTGGATGCAGATTTTGCAGTCCTTTACGGAATCTTTCATATGAAAATGTAATCCTCGCACCATTCTTTCAGTCTTTAATTTCCTTAGATCACTCTCATTTAAATATCTAAATTTTTGATGTCATTTTGGAAATTCGATGACGATAATTGCCTTTTCAATTTTCAGTTTCAAGTAGTATAAATCTCCTTTGCGGATCGCTGTTATCAGAACAGTTCCATTGGCTTCAATTACTTTAGCTTCTTTTCCGGAAAAAATAACTTTTCGATTGTTAATTGTGGCTTTAGATGTTGATTTTAATTTGCATTTTAATTCCGGCACACATAACACATTCTTCTGAAGAATTTCCCTTGAGTGTTAAGCATTTTGAACAATTATGCTAACCGATGCTTTGCCGGTAACTTCAGTGGTTTTATCGACAGCTAATTTTACGAAACAGACTGTTTCTTTATTTATTTCGTTGAATAACTTTTCATCGTTGCACATATGAGAGGTAGCTCCACTATATAAACACCAGGAGGGAGTTAAATTACTTTCATTCTTCCCTTTATTAGAAGTACATAGACGACGATGCATATTCATCAGATTTCACTAACAAGGACGATTTGCGATTTGGAGATGCGTGTTTTCTGTCGAATATTTTCTAGCGATATTCGGATGACTTATGTCCATACATAGAGCAGTAATTACACTTCAGATTTCTAAAAGACTCCTGATTCACTGCTTTGTTTGGGTTTGCATTGCAGTTCTCGGAGTTCATATTTGAATACTGCTTATCTTTTCTATTTAAAGAGAATAGAGCACACTATGATGCTGGATTTATCTTTCCTTTTCTTGCTTCAAATTTTTCCAACAATTTTAATTTGAGAATTTCAGGATTCGGCAGTTCGTCTCTGGATTCAATAGCGCCTCGGAAGTTTTCGAAATAGTCCAGAATACTGTATAAGATTAAATTGGATAAGAGATCATCGGTAATATCCAGCTGCATTTCTTTCATCTTTTCTACTATGTCGAAAAATTCTTTAAGTGATCCGACATTGTTTGTGAGTCGATCATTTTCCTGAACAATAGTTGTTTCAAAAGCGAAACCTTATAGGCTAGTCCTTTAGATTCGAATACAGATTTTAATTTTTCCCACACTTCATTGGAGGTTGTGCAATGTCTAACATGACAAAATTCATTTGGGCTGATAGACAATCTTTCCGATCGGTTTAAGTCCATCTCCGTAGCTTTTCGATGGCGTCGGGTGTGACACCTTCGTTAGGCTTAGCTTCGTTGCCGTTGACGTAATCCTAGTGGTCGTTTTTTTTTTTTTTTTTCATAAAGACTGCTCCGATTTGTAGTTTCTAAGTTTTGGTTGTTTAGCTTCCCTATAGCGTTCAGCTGCGCCATGATTTCAGGCTTTTTTTTTTTTTTTTTTTTAAAGAGATACGCAGCTCTTTTCGTTCAAATACCGTTTCAGATAGATTCTTTCGTAATGTGCATTGCTAATGTTTCATCGTTTCTGTTCCTGAACTCATAACCATTGTTGGATTTAAACGCAGTGAGAATCATGGCACAGTTACGAAAAGCTGGTATATTTACAGAAAGACATATATATAAGTTAGCGCGCCATCAACCGCTTCAAGCTTGGAATTTCAGCAGCAGTAGTCATAGTAACGTATTAGATCTTAGGAGAGAACTTCGCCATCTATTGCGTGCATTAGCAACCGGAACTTATATGGAGCGGCGCATTCTATTTTAAGTTGGGGGAAGGGAAAGCAAATATGCATAGATATCCAACAATTTCCTTTCACAAAAAAAACAGGAATTAAAGCAATACGATCCAGATGAAATTATATTTCCAGTTGAATGATTTTATTGAAAATTTTTAAAAATCATGAAGAATTTTGCAGGTGAACAATGCAGGAAAAAATGTAACACAAGAGCGAATTTATTGTGTTTCAGATACGCTGACTAAAAATCAATTTAATATTCTTGAAAAAAAAAGTTTTCAATATTTAATTTTTAAAAAAAACTTTCTCTCAAAAAGTCTGCATCTAGTATATTTATTTTTATAAGTAACAATAATTAGCCAAGAATTAGTTTAAATTAATAAATGAAATAAAGAATCTTGAAACAAAATATATCAAATTATCGAGTGAGATAAAAGTTTAATCTTATTCAAATATTATGAATTTTTAAAAAATCAGAAATTTAAAAATGTGTTAAATTGTGATAAAGTATATAACTGTCATAGGCATTTTAAGTACATATGTATTTTTAAATAATTTTGCTCATTATGTGCTCTCAGTAGGATATCTAAAGCAGATTTGAGATTGTGAAATTAATTTTAATTTTGTTGTTGCAGTTGTAGCAGCGAAGTACTCAAGAAAGAATAAGCTGCCAGCTTAACAGGTAGTAATCTGGCCATTAAGATAGAATGAGCAAGCCATTTACATGTTTTCTAACCGTAGAATACAAACCGTAAAATACAAAGCAGAAGATCATCGTGAAAATGAATTCTCAAGCTCATTTAGAATAACGGATGGTTTTATATTAATGTAAAATAGAGTAAAAATCCTTTGAATTTAACCTTTTGGTAAGACATTTTAAAAGTAAATAGTTTGAAACAGAAGAAAAACATTTAGACTATTATACGTCACACATCTACTTTCTTTTTTCTCCTTATTTTCGTTACATACAATATTCTATGTGCTTTCCTTTTAAAATATTCTGGAACTAAAAGAATAATCGTATTTACTTGTTCACCTATTTTCTCACATTCTAGAAATTTCTTTGCAATTTTACTGCTAATGCTTTACATAAACGTATACATATTCCGTTGTTTTTCTGTTTTCTGATCACTCAAAATTATAAAATTCTTATAAATATTTATTTTAATCAATTAATGATAAGTAATTGTGTAACAATATCTGAGATAACAATCAAGCGTTCATTTTTGAATAGTGAAATATTTTTCGATTGATACTTGTAATGAAAATAATTTTCAAAAATGTATTTAAACATATGTTCCTTCCAAAAGTAATGTATTAATTTGTCACGTAAGGTATTCCTTTCATCATTTTGTATAATTAATATTCTATGAAACACTGTTATGCTTTACGAACATTTTATCTTTTAATTACAAAATTGTTCGTTAGCGGAGTCAAGTTTTTCAAATTATTAGGGTAAATATATTTTATCATTAAACATTACACTCTAATGTTTAGAAAGAATTTTAATTAGATAATCTATTAACTATATAATAACTTTTTCAAAAATACTTTATTTACAAAAATTGATATGAATGTTAATTAGGAATAACTCAGGTGAAGTGTAATTTTAACTATGGAAATATTTTCATTAGAAATAGTAATTAAATAACTTTTTTAAGTGTTTTGATATGAAAACTGTAAATAAATTTCCTCGAAAAGTTTTCTTTAATTTTTTCTTTAATTTCTATTTTTCCTTACAACTACATGTATGAATATAACATATCTCCTCATATAACTCAATTTTCTTTCTGGAATCATTTGCACTTGCATCAGGTCCTTCTAAGAAAAACATATAAAATTTCAAATGTCAATGCAATTATTTCTCGTTATTTATTAATTTGAATTGTAATAGACAGTAAACTTTTAATTTGTCTATTTATCTATCTTAGTAAAAAAATACTAAAGAATTGAAAGCGAAAAGTCTTCGGTAAAGCAATTACAAATGATCTATGTATATATTAAGGATCTAATGTTTATAACGACAATTCGGAACAGGCACATATGGCCACACTTTGCATAAATCTCCGACTTAAAATTAAGATTCTCTGTTACTGAACATCAAATTCATCTTGACATCTTGTTAGCTTTTGTATTGACAACTAGAATTCAGTTGTCCAAGTACAAACCATAATTAAGACATACTATAAGTCTATTTGCAAGTACAAATCATCTGTTATTTCAATGATTACAAAAGCATTTAACTAATTTATAGTCTGTTAATAAAAAGGAAAATTAATCTAAACTTAAATTGTAATTGTAAATGATTGCGTTAAATTTAAACATGTATTTCATTTGTAATATCTTAATTGTAATTTCATATAGTTTTAACAATTGCGTCCAAACAATATTCATTTCTATTTTTGAATTTCAAATTATTTAATAATTATCACTGGCCCTAATTTAATTACATAAACAGTAAAACATTTGCATAAACAGTAAAACATTTGCATAAACAGTAAAATATATGTGCAGTTATAAAACGAAAATTTTGCAGTAGAAAATAGTATACACTTTCATAAACAAGTCTCTGGATCTCTTAAACTAATAACTAAAATAAATTAATTTCGAATTAAAATGGTTTCACCCTAAGCTAATTCAAAATACAACTACAAATAACTTCTAATTTTATGACTTTAGGGAATAATTTGCTTTCTTGTAATTTTCATCCAAATTAAATGTAATTTTTATGTTATTTAACACACAAATTCGCATTTAGAATTCGCGTTCAATAACTGCTATTTTCATTTACATAACATAATCAAAATTCTTAATAAAATGAATTTAGTAACCTATTCTTCAGAGTTATTATCGAATTATGCGTAAATTTAGGCTTTCAAATTATATAAGGATATGATGCTTAGAAGTTATTTACAAGAAAGGTTTCTCTAAAATAATTTCTTCGATTTTTATGAGAAAGCTGACCTCATTCAAAAGATGTATATTTGAAATAAATCTTAATTTATGCTGTTCATAGATTCATACTTGTTCAACAAATATGTGACGAAAGCATACCAGTAACATGTTTTTAATATTTTAACCAACGTGGCGGTTGATCACCATCAGGCTACTAAAAGTAGACTTCTTGAATTTTGATTAAATACCGAGGAACCTATAAATATGGTTAAACGTCGAAACTATGGACTTCATTAAGCGACGAGAAGTGTACAATGTTCTCTTAGCTTCGACACTATATACAAACTTCAAATCTTAGGTCCAATTAACGAGTAGCTTTTCCTATTTTTTTAATAATTAATCTTTAGCGAATTTTTTTTTAGAATCAGATTCATTAAGCTGAACATCATCATTGCTGCATCTCTATGGTCTCCATCCGCACCGTCCGCAGTGCATAAGGCGCAGCGTCCAATGAAGAGATACGTAGTATCACATGGCTATCGAGAAGAAGTTCTTGATTTCGGTTAACCTCTTTGAATTTGCAAATGAAGAACCTATAGAGGTCATTGTACACATAATTCTCAGAAATATTACTGGTTACTTCGGGAGGAAAGGGGGGCTTTATTTTTCTTTTGGTGGCCTCTTCTGGTGACTCACGTAAATGGGGTTTTCCGCCAGGAGTGTCATACTCTCTACATACATTTCGCAAACGCACTTCATAGATACACTCGTGACATACACACACTGTACACTATGCTTTAATTTTAATACCATCCAAATAAGGAAAATAATGAAAGTCAACAACTACTCGTGTGGGTATCACTTCCACTCTAAAGGTATATCAGTTTCTATTAAATCCCTAAGAACAATTGAATAAATTTAATGAACAAATTGTTACAACAAGTATACGCTGTAGATCTACCTCCCTGTGGTGTACCTGATAACACTATATAGTGGCTAAAAGATCAACAAATCGGTGTTATGTCTCTCTCTCTCCTCGGGTTGATTCTTTTCGAGTGTTATAGTGGAGCGTAGGTGGATTGTCCCAATCCAAACGCAAGGAGATTTTGATGACTCTACATGAGAAGGAAATCGACGTCTTTTGTTATATTACGGAGGTTAATTTGACTTCTGAATACCTAAAATATTACCCTTTTAAAGGATATTTCTCTTTATGTTCTTCCAAAGTTTAGACAGGTTGCCAGCGACATACTGATCGGTGTCAAGAAGGAATTAACAGCTGATTTTCGCTTTATAAAAGCGATGGGAACCGATTGAGATAAAAGTTAAGCTGTACATTGGGACGTTTGGAAAAGGGGAGTTCTTTTAAGGTCTTGTGTATTTATAGTCCTCCTTGTAATTCTCCTGACTTTTTCTTTGTTAATCACTGTAAACATACTATTTTTGTTGGCGACTTTAATGCCCACTCTCCCATGTGGGGTTACTCTGATACAAATGAAGTCGGAGAGATAATTCAGGACATTCTTAGGTAGTCTACTTTCGAACTTGTATATAACAAGAAAAATCAACACAACTATCCAATAGAAGCTTCATCCCGAATCTATTGATAGTCACTGCTGACCATTATAAATTTACAAGAGGAGCAGTCTGGAAGGACCCCGGATCGAGTCATAGGCAAGTGCTTGAAGAAGTTGAAATTCTCAGGTCTGATCAGAGGTCTTATTTATTATCAAAAACCTCTTTGAATCTTAAGAAAGCTAAGTGGTATCTCTTTACCAAATTGTTGGAACGTGGCCTCAGCTATGATAAATTTAACTTTACCCTTAACCCTAATAAAGTATATAGTATTATTAATAGCACAATTATAGCGTATGCTCAGAGAACTATCCCTAATGGAAGACAAAAAAAAATAAGTCTATTTGGATAGACGAATTCGCTTCATTCGAAGCTAAAAGAGACAGACTCAGGAGAAAAGCGGAGTTAACCTCACACCCTTGTGATGTTAAAGCTTGGAGAAAATATTCTGCTACTTTTAGAAAGGCCTTAATTGACAGTAAACGATTTTCACTCAACAAATTTATTTCTAATATAGATTAACAAACTGAAAGTAAGAGAACTTTCAAATTTATTGGTAATTTAATGAATGATTCTGACACACTCAAACAATCATTTTTAGTTGAAGATAAAAAGCCTTTTTCAGACCCCGCAGTGGCAAGAACTTTTGCACAGCATTTCTGTGGGGCACTTTTCCAAAACACCTATCAAAAACGAATTTGGCCAGAATCAAACAGAAAACCTTACTCTTCCAGTCAAAATTTGAGTCTAATAAGAAATTAGTTTTTGAGGCACCTATAACAAGATCGAATTGACTAATGCCTTAAGAAGTCTTTCAAGGAGTAAATCTTCTGATGGAAATGGTACCCATTCAGAGTTTTTCATTCATATGGGTCCTAGGGCTTTTGAAACCATCTGGGTATTTTTCAATTTAAACTGCGACACTGGTACTGTACCTTCAGTCAGGAGAACATCTATTATTATACCTATACATAAGAAAGACACAGATCTTAATCCTCTCAATAATTATAGACCAATATCTCTGAATACTGTGGTAGAAAATGCTATGAAAAAATAATTGTAGGAAGGTTCAACTATTACCTAGAATTCAGAGGTCTACTAATTCCTACTGGCTGAGGAGCAGGTGGGGTTCAGAATTTTTAGATCTACTAATCATCATGTAACCCTCTTAAGCCGGTAAATCAAGGACTCTTTGGGATAGCAAATAGGTCTTGATGGCAGTTTTTACCGTCCTCAAGTCTGCTTATGACAATGTATAGCATGAGACCCTCCTATTTAAGCTTACAAATCTAGATATTTGGGCAAATCTTTTTAACTGAATTCGAAGCTTCTTGTGCCAACTCTCTTGTAGAGTGAGGTATGGTAATGCAATTTAGAAATCCAAGATCCTAAAAATGGGTTTCTTACAAGGAGCCGTAAACAGTTGATCCCTATTTTAACATATGTATTAATGATTTGATTCTGAAAATAAGGAATACTCAAGGCATTGCCCAAATGCCGATGATCTAGTTTTCTGGACAGTTTCTAAAGAAGTAAATGCAAGAACATGTATAGAAACTAAACTGTCTGCTGCTTTGAATGCTGTGGAGGATTGGTGTAATACTAATAATATGGAGGTAAAAATAAATAAATCATACTGCCAGACAGTTTCACTTTTGCAGCAATCTTTGGATCTGCAATTTCAGTATAAGGGCATTCAAATTCCCACTTATGATAATTTTAAAAATCTGGAAGTGACGTTGGTTCGCAAACAAACATAGAAGCCCCACGTGAAGGACATCACCAACCGTGCCATGATGAGACTTAAGTGCCCTAAAACGCCTTGCCGGGTAAAGGTAGGGTTATTCTAGAACTACTCTACTTAAAACCTACTACGCCTTTATTCGCCACCTTTTGACTTATTGCTGTGAACCACTTGTTGTGTCTGGGAAAAGGTACTCAGACCCCAAGAAAGGGTTTGACTTTGGATCCAAGAAAGGGTCCAAAGTCAAGCCCTATCTATTGTTACTGGGGCTGTAAAGACCACCCCGATAGATGCCATGCTTTTGTTGACTGGTGAATAGCCATTTATAACTGAGATTCAAGAGAAGGCCATTATTTTCTGGGAAAAGATCATTAGCGTACCTGGATAAATTTCACTTTGGAACGAGGTCAGTCGGGACTTGACCAGAAATCTAAAGACCCAGATGGGCTTCCTTCAGAGTCCTTCAGTTAAAAACTTCCCTCGGCTTAATTTTTGAACCAGAACTCCTCGTTCCACCACAAAATCCAATAAAATTGACAGTTACCCGGATTAATTTTGATTCGTGTCACAGGTTTAATAAAAGTAACACAGATTCTTCTATTTTAAGAGCCTTGGCTCTTGAAGTATTGCACACCTACTACCCCAAACCTGAGTGGCTTCGGATTTTTACTGATGGATCTCTCCTGGACATTAGCCCCAACACAGGTGCAGGAGATTTCTCCAAAATATTTTCTTTCTACGTCCACGTGGGGAGAGGTACTGCATTTGACGGTGAAATTATTGCGATTCGCACAGCCCTATCCCAGTTACAATGCCATCTGGATAAATTCACAAGATCCGTTGTCTTCTGCGATTCAAAGGCTGCGTTGCTAGCCATTGTATCTGATAAACATTCCGTAACGCAGGACATTTTAGACTGTCGTCGTCACCTCAAGAAGCTGGCTTCTTCTGAGAAAACTATTGTCTTCCAAAAGGTAACGAGATAACGGACTATCTGGCTGAAAAGGGTGCTTTTATTAAGTAGAATGTTTCACGTTCTATGTCTCTGTACAGTTAAAAACCTTTTTGAAAAATCTATCAAAGCCCATGTTCAGGAAGATCTTTCCAATCGTCTATCTCACAGAGCTTGAAAGAATACTGTCTCTAATTTGAGTAATGACTCAAGACATAGAAAGGTCACTGAATTTCGCCTAGCCTCCGGAGATGATTGTTTACGAAAACAGCTTTTCAGATTCAAAATTGCTCTTTCCCCGGCTTTTACTCTGGTGAGGATATGGACTCCACTCATCTGCTCTACTGCCCAGCGCTTCGAAAGTCTTTTCTTTCTGAAAGTTACTGGAAGGTTAAAGACAAGTTGGATTAATGAACTTTGTTGCAGGTTTTGTTTTTTGTGTGTTTTTTGTCCTTGTAATTATAATTTTTTTTTTCATTTTTTTGCTGTATCTCTTTATAATCTGCCATTAGAAAAAAAATTGATGCAACAAATGTTAACCTTTTTTATTTGAGTAATATTGTCAACCCCTTTATTTTACTCATCTTTTGATTGGAGCTTCCTCTCTCCAACTATATGATCATTTGGCCCCTTAACATTCACTAAGTGCAGTTGATTCCAATTTCAGAGTCTTAAAGATAATAATTTAATTAGAAAAACGAAAGCCATATCAGCTGTTTTTAAGCATCTGATACGGAATTTTCAAACCTATTATTTTGAGCGATTTCATACTAAAATTTTATTTTGAGTATAATCTGATGAGAATTTTTCAAACGTTGACTTTAAATATAGCTCGAATTGATTAGATGAATAGAATTTTTTTAACAATTAGGAAAATCTTTCAAAAATAACTAATTTTTTTCTTTTATGACTCGTTTGGTGCCAAAACGAATTTGTTTTAGATTCTGCTATTAAATGTAATAATTTAAAGATGAGCATTGTTTTAAATGGTGCAATTTTTGTTTGTGACCCTTCCAATGTATAAAAAATTATTGATAGTGAATTGATTTTTTTCTTCAATGAGCATTTCGTACAAGGGCCCTTTAATTTATTTTTTACTCAGCGATTGATGTATTTTAGTGTGTACAATTGCCATGATTTTTTTCCATTCTTAAATATATTTTTGATATTATTTAAGATGTGAATAAATTATTCAGTTTCACGTATTTTTTATGTTTTTGTCATTAATTTTAAAGACAAAATTCTAAAAGTTAATTCACGATACTTTCCAATTTTAAGAAAAATGTGATGTCAACACATTTTTTTCAGAAAAATTTTCAACATCTTTTCGGCTATCTTGAAAACGCATAAACCTGTCAAAAATAAGTGCACGCGATAAACATTCACTGCTACACACTTCTTTCAATAAATTTTAAATTTCAGTAAAAGGTTTTCCAAGTTTCATGAGATTTCGCAGCAATTCGTTGCTTATTTATCATTTTTCTGGCAAAACAAAAAAAAAATAACTCTAATACGATTGAAGATAACAGGTATACAAATTGTTCTCAGAAGCAAGATTCGCTGCATTCTCAAAAGATGTCTTCACGCTTATCAACTGTCGGTCGCTGGTGCTTTGATTGAACTTTTAATGAGTTATAGAGATTTGGGGTGAGTTCATCCCTCTTCCCATTCCCCCCTGAGAGAAAAATCCCATATTACGGAAAGCGTAGCTGTAGGTTTTAACAAGCAAGGCGAACGAAAAGAAAAAAATATTTCTTACGTACTTAAGTTAGGGTCAGGGAGTTCAAAATTCATTGATAAAGAAACGAAGATCTTTGGAAGTTGCAAGTTAAAAAAGTGTCGCCCTAATGGTTTTTTTTTTATTTTTTATTTTTATTTGGAAGAAAGTTTAGTTTGCTTATATGATGCTTATTGGGATTTGCGTTTTCAGTAAGCGTCGAATTATTTTAAAATGTTGTTAGTCGCTGAGGGATAGAATTGTCCGACCAGAGTTTAACTTTTACATTTGAATTGAAAGGAAGAGGTCGAAGTTTTGGTGTTGTTTCTGTGAGATACACAAGCCTTCACTGGTTTTTGTCGCAGGAGAGATAGAAATTTTTTTTGTTCGTGTTAGAGAAATCTTCACGGAGATCAGACTACTGATTTCAAACAAAGTTGGGTTTTTTTGTTGCTGACATTTGTTGATGTTAGCTTTCAGACATAGTGTAATTTTTGTTGATGTACTGGCCCTCCTGTACGTTTTCAAATGAACTGAGTTGTTAGAAAATTAATTTGTTGTTAGATTTCAGAATTGAGTTTCAGTTGCTGTTTGGAAATTAGGAGATGTTCTAATCAAAAATTTAATATTTGGCAATGCTGTCCATCGGACGTATTATTTTCCTCTCAAATACGCAGTTAATGTTTTTTTCATTGAATAATTAAGGTGTACAATTTAGAATCACATAGTGAATTTTAATATAGAAATTTGAAGTGTTTGCTTGATAATTTAAGTTTTTTGAATTTTGAAACTGAGCATGTGATTGAGGCGTGCAATAATATGTTGTACTCTGTTGTTGTGTTTTGCAACTATGGAGTACAGTTAGATTGACATGTGTTTTGAATTGTGTTTGAAGTTGAGAATTGACAAGTATTACCAAACAAACTGTGTTTAGAGTTAGAGACAAACTAATGTGGAAATGTCAGAGAGCTTATGAGTTTGATGCACAACGATATAAGGATCCGTTTCTTATCCTGTTGAAATTGAGGGTATACTTAGCATTTCTGGCTCATTTCGGGACATCCCCGATGATTCAATGTGTATGCTACAAATTTATTCCTGCTCCATGGAACCAGAAGCCAATAAAATTTAATAGCTTTCTAATAACTATTCATGCTGATTTAAAGCATCTGGGTTAAATGGATTCACGAGATTTTTCCGAGGTTACAATTCATTCACGAAAATATGTACTAGATTTAAGATTTTACTAGACAGTAATGATATACTCACGAAGATATGTAGAAAATTCACAAAGATGCATCCGAAATTCAGAAGATGTGTGTGGTTTCAACTCACCGTCCTGATATCATTACGGATATCAGATCATAATCTTTTATGTTTGTAAAAAAACTGGCAATTTTTTTTCTCTCTTTATGTATTCGTTTTGATCTAGTATTGTTGCTTTCAATTGGATTTCTTCCTCATTTTTTTAGACAGATACTGACTAGATATTTATTCAATGTAAGGTGAAATAAATTCAATTTTAATTTAACTTACATTTTAAGTTTTATATGAATTTTTTTTTTTTGCTTTTATTTGATTTCAATTTTGAATTTTCTATTAGGCTTCAATTATGATTGGATTCTATTTTTCTAATTTTAAACTTTAAGTAGTTTTTTCTTAAATCAGAATGTTATAACTTTGAGTTGCATTTTAAGAAAAGAAAAAAGAATGTTAAGAATAAATTGATTTCAATTTCCTCGTGTCATTTTTCTGTAGCGCTTTATTTACTGCGCAAAGTAAAGTGTTTTATTGTTTGAAATATCGGTATTACTTTCCATGTACAGTATATTTGCCAATATGTTACAACTTATTTTTCTTATTTATAATTTTCATTGAATTGATTTTATGTTCAGTGTACAATCTTACGGTATTTAGTGTGTTTTTAATTAGTTAGTTTTCAATTATTTTTTTATTTGAATTGGATAATTGGGCTTACCTACTTATTATTTACATTTATTTTCCATGTATTTTATTTGCTTGATATTCGATTCTAAATTTAACGAAATTGTCTGAAATTCAGTACAGAGTATGTTTTCAATTATTGTATAGCATTTGGTTTAAAGGATGTGATTGTTATGTGAAATATTTCTTATTCTCGTTCAACATTTGTTTTTAGATATTTTGTTTATTTATTTTCGTTACTACGCATGTTATTCTGTTGAACTCTTCTATAAAATTCAAAAAATTTCTAAAGCTTTTTTTCCCTCACATTTCGTTTTTAAAAGTAATGTTATTGTGATGCTTACTTAACGAACTTTTAAAATTAGTGATGCTTGATTAATACTTTTTGTTTGTTTTGAAAATTTTCGATGAATATTACAGCTACTTTAAGGTTCCAATGTTCAAAATGTTTTTCGTTAATTTAGTATTCTTTTCCTGTGCCATAAATATTTTAGATAATTAAAGTTCTTTGGTCATTGTATGTAATTATTTTTACTTTAACCATTCCTAATTGCTGTACTGAAAATAAAAATGACTTTTTAACTGGTTGAATTTCGATATCCAAATATTATTTCTTGCAACTGAATTTCAGTAAGCTTTTAATGTTAATGGGGTTGTTAATGAGGTTTTGGTTTTAATGTTAATGAGGTTGATTTAACCAAAAGAAGGAAAATCAACAGCTACTAAAAAGAGTAAATCTTCTATCTTCTCTGAAGGTATGTTAGTTTCTGTTGAATGGTAAATACTAATTACAATGGACTAAATTTAATAAACTATTAGTAGTTCGAAATTTTTGTCTTCTTGTTTGAGTAACATTGTCAATTATTACTTTAATCATCTTCATCACTCTCACTGTACGATCATGTAGCGTCTTAATAATTACTAAATGCAATTATTTCTAAATTTATTGTTTGAAAATAATAATTTAATTAGAGCGATGGACACTATATCATAGAACCTATGGAGAAAATCATATTTATTGATTTCACTTTGATGTTTCACTTTGATATTGATATGACATGTATTGTTACATTTTAACTTTAAGAGATTATTATAAATCACATGTTCTGCAAAGCTATCCATGCAGCATTTGAAAGAACCATTGTGTGATGAAAACATCGCAGATTTCTTATGCAACAGGTTCATACTCAGTAGTCTATATTCTATAAAGTTCATTAAAGAAAGGAATCTATATTACTCAAAATAGTCAATGTGTTACAAGTGAAGTTTCGACGGAGTCTCAAATTCATAATTAATGAGAAATTGTGATTATGAAGTGTCAGCAAATATTAATTCCCAACGGATTTAAACTATAGTATGTAAATATTAACTAATCAAAATATATGAGACTATATTTGATATATAAGCCTGATACTAAATTTGATATATATATTTGATATATAAGCATATAGGAAATTAAGAAATTTTTTTATCTTGTTATACTCTAGTTTTATAAGAACTTCAATGAAATTATTATTCTTCTACGCTAATTGAACTTCCATTTATATATATTTTAGGATGTATATTCTTCATATAATTTTTATTATTATTTTCTAATAATATTTATTATCTTCTAAAAATTTCGTTTTATTCCATTGGGAAAGTTTCCGATAATATTTAATTTTTTTTTAATTTCGAAGTTTATTCGGATCTGATGTACTACGAATAGAACGAGAGTGACTCTTTTAGATGCCTAATGTGAGTAGTGAAGTATTTTAATGCTAGGTGTGTTTTGTTATTAGGTAAATTAGATGGGGAAATGTTAGATAGGGAGAGGTAATTAAATAAATTAGATGGGGAAATCTTAAATAGGGAAAGGTAATTAAATAATTTAGATGATGATAAGAAGAGTATCGAATTGAATTAGGGATGATGATATGTAAGACAAGGCTAAAAGTGATTCCTGATTAGAATAATAGGAGTCATATATAATCGGTAATGTCTCAATCAATGTGAGAGAGTTGGTAAGCTAAGACTTTATTGCTTAATTATCAGCTAAGCTTACAGTGAGTTAAGAGAAGTTCGGGAGAGAGCGACGATACATAATCTGCGGAAGTAAATTGTAAACTATGTTGTCCCTTTTCTGACGTTTCTTCGATTCGATTTTTTTACTTACTGACTGTTTAATTATACTTTCAGATATCCGTGGAATTCAATAATGAAAGGTAAATACTACAAAATTATAACATAAAGCGAAAGCAGCTTTACTGGAAGCAAGTTGGAAATGAATTGAAGGCCTGTTGATTTTCATACCATATATTTTTATTACCAAGTATTTGTTTCATAATTTCACTTTGAACAATAAAGAATAAGATGTTCAACATTTTACTGGAACTACATTTACAACATTTAAAATGGCACATGTTAAGTTTGTCGATGTATATATAAAATTAACATGATCAGAAAAAAAAACTGAATAATTTTGAAACTTGTTTAAAAATGATAATATGCCAGTTTATGTGAAGAAGTAGAGGAAAACTTTCATGTAATTCTAGAATGAGCTGATTGAATGTACAAAATGAGCGAAACAACATTTTTTTCAGCTTTTTTCTTATAAAAGGATATTGGAATGTTAAACGAGAAATCAATATCTCGCTTCATTCTTGCCTTAGCCAAGAAATCAGCCCTTTCAATTCTGAGAACCCCAGTATGGACACAAACAAAAAGCAAGGGAAATAAGAATATTGCTGCCCTGAAGAACTTTAAGGTTCATTTTTATTTTTACAATAGCATATATTATAACAAGATGACATATTTTCTAGCACCCTTGATGAAGAAAAGAAAATCTGAACAAATCAAATAATTAGAAATAATTTTACGCTGTACGATCTATCCCATTGTTATGCTGATAATTTGGTTAATGCAGAAAAGTTCAGCAAAAAAACTAGTAAATTCATCTCTAATTCTCAAATGATTATGTTCTATTTCAGAAACATTATTAAAAATTCTAAAATGGCAAAACGAACAAAGTTATTAATTTTACTTCCATCTTCTAAAGCAAACAAATGGAAAACCTTCTAAACCTTAGAGAGATTATTTTCGATAGTAATATTTTTTGGAGGTTAAGATAACATTGGGAAGGAAAGCCAGAAATTACAAAAAATGTTTCATAACTAATAATACGATAACCATAAAGGACATGCAATTAAATTTGCCTCTGGATAAGCCGAAGGAGCTTTAAGTTGATCTTCTTGTAAAGAGTGGGGCCCCAAGTTCTATAGAGCCATAAGTATTGTAAGGCTTGTTTGTAGATAAGAGCATGATCATTGGCATTAATACCAAAAGCGTAACGGGAATACTACTTAATCCTTGTTGTAGTTTATCACAATGATATTGGAAAAATCAACAATTTATTTTTTCTAAGAAAACTTATCATAAACATTCTTTTAAAGTTAAATGGATACTATCCAAGACTAAATGAGAAGTATAAAATGAAATGTTCCGTTCCCTAATAATTTTAACTCTAGACTTTTTCCACAAGATTTAATTCCAACTTAAATTACTTGGCACAGTCAGAAACGAGATTTACGGAATCTTGAACCCGTAGAAAATTTATAGAAAAGTTCTTGACTTGGAAGCAGAGCAGAAGATGATTGGCAAAGGCAATGTTGTAACAAAAAGAAAACTTTCGGAGCTTTGAAATAAGATCATGCTTAGTAACATTCCAAAAGATAGAACCCGAAACTGAACCTTGATAAACGTCCAGTTGAATATTTGACTTTAATTTGGTAATTACTGAATTCACTTCCTCCAGAGAAAAAGATGGATCAGAATATGAAAAATGAGCAGTTTCAGAAGACAGGCAAAATTGCTTATGAAAGCAGTTGTCATATTTTTTGCAATTGGTGATTTTTTTTAATATATGGATGGATTTATTGGTTTTATTAACGTCACACTAGAAGAAACAGTGGGGCTATAACCAACCGATCTCGTAATTTTGAATCTTTATCAAGTGACGAGGACGACACCTGAGCTGGTATCCCTCTACTAATTTCTTCACCCACCAGGAATAGGACTTTGAGTCACGACAGATTTAAGGTGTACCAACCCTGGCTACTCGGCAATTATTTTGTGGTATCAAGGCTCGAACCCACGACTCGAAGAAAACCGCCGGCCACGAGTCAGGTAGGACCAAGACCACAAAGTTAACATGGCCGAAAATTTTATTTTTTGAAGAAAAAGCGTTAATTGTCTTTTATAATTACTTAGTAACAATTTCATTTGAAAGTTGAATACTCTTAATCTTCACTTCTTTCATGAAATGTTTTTAACCCCGAATATATAAATGTTTCTCCAAGAAATTTTGAACATCAATTGTAGAAAAAAATTTCTCCAAGTGGTAAACTTTGCTTCTAAGAGCCTCTTATTGAATTCTTTTTGGAAGCTAAGATATTTAGCTATTAAAAATTTCCTTAAAATTGCATTAAGAGTACATTGAAACCTACGTTTCGCAGTATTCACCTTTTTTTCGCTCGCAACTGATTTTTATGAACCACCTTGAGATGTTATGAAAGCCACGCTGATTGATAGATATGGAAGAAATACAAGCCTGAAAAAGAATGGATTTGAAGTCTTTTGAAAATGAAATTTAACAAAGGAGGCTATAAGAACAATTGTCAAGAAGATCAAAAAGGGGAGTTTACGGGAAGAAAACAAAACGCATAGAAACGTTTCCAATTGTCTCTCTTTGAATTGAAATTTAAGAAGTCAGACTTTAATAACACAGAAATGGAATCTAAAATTTTCAATTAAATCAGCATCTGATAAAATAGAAAATAACTGTCTGAAAAACACCATCAGGAAATGTTTTGAGCTAAGTCAGATCTGACGATAGTGCCGCTTGAACCACGAATAGTTCAAAAGGAAGGTCATTAAACTTTATTTATTGTAAAATATTATTTGAACAAATAAAATCAGTTTAATTTACATCACGAGCATTGGAAATTAGGTGAAATCATAATTCTTATTTCATACTAGCATTCATAGACTCTAATGATTATTATTGATAAAAACTTCATTAATTTTATAAATATCAACATCAATATTTCTTGAAAGTTCAAAATAACTACTCGTAATAAGGAAAAAGGGTATGTATTTTACCTTGATTGGGATCAATTTGAATCTTAAAAAGTTTTTAACATCTACCGAATTACACTTTTCAGCTACAAAAGAATGATAACAACTTAATGAATTCACCTTGTTCTGTAGGCAAACAACAAATGGCAAACGGAACAAGCACGGTTATACGATTTTTTCTGAGTATTATTCAATACATTTATTTTGTAAACTTCGGGATAATATCACATTAATCCTTTCAAACAGCTTTGTAACAACAAAGTTCAACTCACCCAAAGCTTTCCCCGCATCTCCCGCAACTGTTGGTTCATACTGCTACAACACTTGAAAACACCGATTGCACCAGGGTAAAACACTCGTCTAGAGAAGGAGAAATCCCCTTTTCAAGACATAGTGCTAATAACATTGAATACTCATATAAAAGTTTAGTCTAATTGTTCGCTGTTTTGCATTCTAATGTCTGACACATTCCAGATTATTCTTTACTTTCTCAGAGCAGAGTTCTGGAATATTCTGCTGTAATACAGAAAGTCGTGCACTTTCACAGTCTGAGAGAATTTTCAGTGAGTCGTAGATGATCTTAGTAGTATTTCAATATAGGTGCGTTATTCTGATATTTTTTGTGTGCTCAATTCAACCTGTTGTAATATCTACATGACAATATTGCATTTGGAGAGAAAGACTGTTTCCAGAGTATTCGAAAACAATTCAAGAGAGGGCTAAAAGGCGCATCGTCCTCACAAGCCGATAACTTGTCCACCTTCCACTTAGCGATGTTTCAACAAAAGTATTCATGCAATCGGAAATAATTAAGCATTGAATATGTTTGTTTATGATCAAGTTATGTTAATCAGTATTTGATTTCATTATTGTTTTTAATAAGAAAGTATGTTTTTATAGATTTGATTAAGTTCTTCAAAATTCCTTTACTGAAGCATGTCTGTCCTGCATGACATTTCTGATGCCTTTCAATAAATAAGGAAAATTTAGTATAAGTATAATATTTAAATATATGCATTGTAACAATTATCTAAATATTTCAGTCAGCACATTTAATTTATAATGACAACCTTTCATTTATTAATACAGAAGATGAGTTTTAAGATATGCTGATAAATATTTAAGAAAACGAGCAAATCAGACGTGGAGTTCTATAAAAGTATTCTTCCTATTTTTTTATGATTCCTGAATAAAAAGTTTGTGATATTGCATTTAAGCACCATATGACAAATATATTTAATCATAGCTTTTTGAAAGGAAAAGAAAGAAGTTGTAAATATTATTTCAGTTTACGCATATATATATATATATATATATCAGCTTATTATTATTTACCACAAATGAAGCATTATTATTATTATTGGAAGTATAGCTAGCAACAAATATTTGAAATATATTTCCCTGAAGAATTCTTTATATTCTTGGTTACCCCGTGAACTGTAAATCGGTTTTGAATTGCAAAAGAGCTGAATACAACTGTATATGCAACAAATATCTAGAGGATTTATGACATGCACCTGCTTCCACTTCCACACTAAATCGGCTTTCAAGTTCCGGAAAATCATAAAACGAGTATATCTTTTTTTCAAGCAAAAGATTATCTCCACAAATATTTTTTTCAGCATATAAGAATTTAAGACGGATAAAATTATAGGAAAACTGTGATGTAGAAAATATTTTTTTAAGATGTAGGAAAGACTTAAAGACGTAAGTAATTTTTTTACTTGGTATCTTAAAAAATTTCGGGTCTCAAAACATGAATGCAGCAAAATAAAATAAAAAAAGCAAATCCTAAAATTAGGGGAAAAATATTCTTAGTAAAAACATCAACCAAATTAACAAATAAAATAAAACAAAATAATTATCTGCTGAAACTTATGTTAAAAGCTTAGGGTAAAATTTTTACGAGTTGATTGCATAATTTGTTATATTACTAAACTATTAAAATTAATTTATATTATAAGATATCATCTTTGGAATTTTGATCATTATTACGGACAATTTCAAGCAACTTATTTAACAAAATTTTTATTAAATGGTAATTAAAAACCATTTTAATTTTATATTTAACTAAAGTATGTTTTTTTATTAAGTTTATCATATTACTCTTAATCATGTGACCAAGGAATTTAATTCTGATGAAAATGAATAATTCAAAGGTTTAAGATCCCATTTTAATGCGGGGAATACTACTACTAATAACATTTTTTATATAAACAAATAACTTTTTAAAATATTAATTTCATTTTGAAACCTATTATTTTACATAATTGGACACAGCTTAACAAAAGAAAAGGGATTTAGAAAAAAAAATCAAAATCACCATTTGTTTAGGGAAGCAATTTTGAAACTGTTTAATCTAAACTTTTCAGTCAAACATAAAATACTCAAACATTTCATTAGAAACATTAAATAAGAAACTCAAATATTTTTTATATATAATATGAGCATTGTAGAGTTGTATTGAAAATTACTTCTTTTCCACATAATAAGAAATTAGATTTATTTTTATATAAAATATACTGGTAAATTAGAATGATTTTGCCATAATATACATAAGATGAGTCGTTATTATACGTTTTTTTAATTTTTTTTCCTGAGGCCTGATTAATATTTTGAATGATATATGAAGGAATAGGAAGAATTATATAAATTTACATTAATCAAAATTACAAAAATTAATAAAGTACTATTATCCTGGAATACATGTATCTACATAAACATTCATGTAATAGAGGAAATAATGGGAATTTAAATTTCTATTTTTATTGATATAGCGTTGGTATATTAATTTATACCAAGAAATTAATATACCAACTTATATTAATTTCTTTATATAAGTTGATCTCTCAAAAAATATGACGGTTTTCTTAATGCTCTCAATTATTCTACTTATGAAGGTGAACGGAAGTTTATTTATTGCTTCCTAACACCCTCTTGTTTATTACTCAGAATATTTCTATAAATGTTAAAGTTAGGTAATTGAGGGAACTAAAGCAATCGCTTCACTTCATCCATATGTTCATTAAATTGAATCATAATAAATTTTGCTGCATAGACAGGTGCATTATTCAATTGAAACAAGAGGCAATCACTAGAGAAGCTTGACTGCACGGATGGATGAACATGATCCTGGAAGCATAGGCTATTACCTTCCAATAAATTACAAGTCTTAAAGAACGTCAAGAGATAGCTCTTCACACCATTAAAAATCATTTTTCATGCCTTACAGTTATGACCGTTGTCATGAAGGAATGCTTCTGCACGATATCGTGAAACTTTAGTGTTCCTGTAGTGGGAGACAAAGTGTAAGAAGATTTGGGAGATCAAATTACAGTTTTCCAGTAATCAACGTTCCATCTTTTTATAATATCTTAACCACTGTTTGCACTTTCGGTAATGATGTAAATATTTGTGTTTTGTAACACAGCTAAAAATTCAAATCTGCGAAATTTTCAATGAACTACCCTTTCTAAATTATGATTTTCAAGACCACTGTATAAATTTGTTGTTTTTTTGTGCAATTATGGATTTCAGATTTGTCAAATACGAATAATTGATGACATTACTCTCTAATTGTTGTCCAAGAACTTTTCTTTATGTCCATAGTTTCCACATTTAAAAGTAATGTTTTTCTTTGATATCTGACCATAATTTTAGGCATAATTCATCTTACCTCGCACTTGGTTTCAACTGTTTTACTCGTGAAAGCCCATATTTGGTGAGCACTAGTGATCATGCGTTCCTTCAAATTGCTGAAATCTGTTACAAAATAATATTACACAAGTTGTGTTTCATCTATAATTGTACCACTTATATTGGATTGTTTACTTCTTGCCCTATTTATTTCTTACCTCGTTAAAAACTATAAACAACGATGCTTATATCCCTTTAAAAATTTACCCTTCTGTTTCTGTAAATGTGTTCTGTATTGTTCTTACCACCAGTATCAATTTCATTGGAATTTATTCAACTGATTAATTTACTGATAAAGAATATTTTATTTACGAGGTCTATTTTTTAAGGTCCAACCGATCGCAAAATTCAAAACATTCACAATGAAATTCAAAACATTTTTATCTGGGACATTTACAAAGACCTACATTACACTTCTCTACATAGTTGTTCCGACTAATCCATTTGTCGTGGTGTGGTACTAACTTTTCAATATTCTCGTCATAGAAGACAGCCGCCTGTGCATTCAGCCAATTCTCGACACTGGTCAGCAGCTCATTGTCTGAGCCAAATTTATTCGTTCCTAATCAGTTTTGCCTAAGAGCAAAGGATGGAAATCGAAGAGAGGAAAGTCTGGGCTATGTGGTGAGTGATCAAACACGTCCCTTTGAAAACACTGTAGGAACGTCATTGTTGCAGTGGCAGTGTGTGGCCACACATTGGCACCCCTTAGCATGCAGAAATCAAATGACAGCCCGTACTTCACACTTGGCGCGAGATTATGTTTTTCGAGGTGTGTTCAAGCTCAGAACTGACAACTACGTTATGGCGTGATCAACGGATATACTAGACACTGAGCAATGCATCTGCGCACAGGGTCATCGAAATTTCACGGAAGGTTTCATTTCATGTCCAATCGGACCTTGAAAGTAAATAGTCCTCATATATGTTCTGAATAAAAGTTATAATTTAGCATCAAATTGAAATTATTAATGTGTTCATCGTTAAAAAAGAAAAAAAATGTAAACTCTTCTTAATAAATGTATACATTTCCTTTATGCTTCATATATTTTCAAATCGTAACATACGTCAAATACATTTTAAATCATTCAAGAACAGGTATATAATGAACATTTAAACGAAGCTTACTAAGGTTTTTGATCAGGAGGTTAAGATAAACATTTCACAAATGAAATGAAGAATAAAGCGCTAGTTTTTTTTTTTTTTTCACTTTGAATTTTTTGGAATAAATATTGGATTGAGAAGCCTGAACAGTATGAAAATGATCACAGATTCGCTAATATTCTACGATCATTTACGAAAATGTATTGCAAGGTTAACTTTCTATTCAGAGTTAGTGCATCTTTATAAAAAAACATCATACCTATTTTGAGTGAGAAGCTTAAGGCTATGCTATCATACTTAGAAAAAAAAATTTATTATACTCCGAGTTCTAAGCAATCTGACTACCAAAGTTGTGGAACTTGATTCGAATCATCAGTCCTGATGTTACCCGAGACCATTGAGAGGAATATTGTCCATTGCAGCTAAGCAAACATAATTCGGGATCTAAGTCAATGCTCAATATAGTACATACGCTAATTAGGTAAGTTAACACAAATTAAGGAATTATCTTCGTTATCTGACCTCGGTTACTAATTATAAGAATGATTATCCACTGTCTCTTATATAGCTTTTAGTGTGATGTTAATTAAAGCCAATGTGTCCTATACTTTCCATTGAATTAAATACGCAGATTTTCTAGAACTAGTACTAGTTCAGTCAAATAAATAACTGCGAAGTACCGAGAAAAATATCCACTAACATTTTGTTAGGTAAAGGAAAACTTATTTATTATCTTCGACAATCGAATACTTCAAACGTTATGCTGTGTATTGATTGAAACATTTATGCTCTTATTACTTTATTACATATTCTAATGAGAAACGAAGCAGTTTTTAATCAATTATATTTTTATTTTGCTCCTCATTTTAGTTTTCTTCTTTATTTTTCTTTGCTTTACTTAAGTAATAATCAGAATTAATTTAATAAATGAATCAAATTGTTTTATAATTCAAACTGATAAAAAAAATTCATAGATAATTTTCTTCAGTTGCTTAAAAAATGTTTTGTTTTTAGAAAAATAACTTAATTATTTTTGAGACAAATCTTAAATATTTTCTAAAGATAGACCATTGTACTTCTAAAAAGCCTTTGGAACTTTAGTTTCATTAAAATAACCGATTTTCATTTATTTCAATTAAGTAAATAAAACGTAGAACATGAATATCCTAAGAATAAAAGGGAATTACTTGCTAAAACCCAAGCCAATAACTAGAACTAAAAAGTTAAACTGCATATCGATGAAAAATATTCAACATAATTTTAGATTAAATTTGCTCCTTTCAAAAGAATATTTCAAATTTATTTTTAAGTGCTTAATTTTTAAAAACATTTTACTTTGAATAATAAAATTACTTTTTTAAAAAAATGTTAAAGTACAAATTATTTTTTGTCGTTTCGAATTTTCACCCAATAAAAATAGCTGTTTTAACTGAGCGATAATTCATTTTCAATAACTGTATGTTGTTCATAATATAGAATATGCGCTTGAAAGATAAAATTTGGTAAAAATTTCCAAACTTTTATGCCCTTTTTTATGTCTGGTAATAACGATTGATTATCTTGCGCTGTCTAAATAGATTAGAAAGAAATTCTAAAGACTGTAAAATTCACGTCCACTTTACTTCTTAAAGCACTGTCTAGAAGTTTTAAAGTTAAGGTTCTTGTGGATGTTTCAAAAGGAAAACTATTTTACTTCCTTATTTCGAACAATTCATTATAAAGATTTAATTTAAAATATCCTTTTTAATAAAAATATTTATTTTATGCAATTAAGGGTTCCAAAGTTGTATTCGTACTGAAAACTATTTCAGAATAAAGGATTTCAAAATTTGAGAATTGATATTTTCCACTGATGTTTTTTATTGAAGTATTAATTCACTTGGAAAGTCATTACATATACTTCAATAAATTCTTATGAACATATATATAACTCAGAAAAGTTTCTTAAGTTTTTCAGAATAAATTTATTTAAATAAACCATCCTTTTATCAGAGAAAATTCTGTTGAAAATAAAAATTTGCTATTTCGAATCTTAGGGTAAAACGTATCATAATATTTCTAGACATCTAACCTAAGATTTTAATTAGGTTTATCAGTAAGAATTACTATACACATGACTTAAGATTTTAATATAGTTTCTCTTACTCACTGTAAAAATTTCAATTAAAAACTTGGTAACGTTTACGACAGTTCTATACCTTATTATGCATTTAGCGCTCCAAATTTACCATTTGTAATAAAAGTAAAAATTTTAATAAATCAACTCTATCTTATTTGTTTTTTTGTTTTGTTTTGTTTTGTTTTTTATTAACGTCGCACTAGAAGCAACACGAGGGCTGTAACTCTATCTTATGCAGAGAAAGCTTACTATTTTATGACTGACATTTTTCTGAACTTGTTTCTTCATATTTTTTCCTATCAATTCTTGTAAAACTTTTCTAAACTTTTGTTCAAATTTAACTTGAAATTTACTCACAGCTATGAAACTTATTTGCTTAAGAATATTTAATATGCAAATATTTTGCATTAGAGTATTTTTTATCATTCTAAGCAATCTTTCTATATATGCAAAATTACGTAAATGAGATAATATAAGATATAAATGAAGATAAACAACAATAAGTGTTAAAACTTGATTTCCTTACAAGATTTGACATGAATGGCGTAAATGTGAATTTTAAGTGCATATAATCAATATTCATAATCTCATATTTGGTATAAATTAACAACATAAAGTAGAGATTAATAAATCTGTTAAATATCGAAAGTTATCTATTTTAAATATAAAACAAGAACAATTTTCAAGCAAAATAACATAATATGTTTTCTCAAAAATTTACACATTACGATTCTGGTTTCTTAAGTTGCAGGTTACGCTTACTACTTAGAGCAATATATAGAAAAATCAAAAAAGAATTAAAACATCTGAATTTCCAATTTAAAACGAATTGTATTAATTTCATTTTAAGATATAAAGCATTTCGGTTGTTTTAAAGAAAGAAACATTTAATAGATTAATACAATATAAAAAAAGGATTGAATTCAATCTTAAAAATTCTTGTAAAGACATCTTAATATATATTTTTTTATAATTTATATGTATGAAACAACGAAACGGAAATTCAACTTCTGCATTTATAAGTAATCGTGAAGTCTTTGCTGACTACAACAACCAATAAGTAAACTATCCTCTTTTACCGACAGGGTTACATGCTCGAGACTCTATCAAAAGCTTCCCTGATCAATAATTACAACAGTTACTCGTTTAACTAAACATCGCTCTAAGGGCTTTCTACTAGTTATGGTTGCATGTAGTTGAAAAGAGAGGTATCTCCTTTCTATATAATATAATCCACTAAAATGGTCCCAGAATGACTTACTTATGTTTTTCTATTACGCGATTAATCTTTTATATATTCAATTTATCTTGAGCTCATGGGTCAAACATTATCATTTTTAATGTTTATTTTTATACGTGAGTTTTTTTTCAACAAAATAACACCATTGTTATACAATTGCCAAATACAAAGAATCATAATGATTTCTTTCGCTGTAAATTGATTCAAGAGTTCCATTATCAAGAAAATGCTCAAAATACTGCAGAATACTTCCGTCACTATCGGAAAGAAAACTCAGCTTAGCAGTTTTAAGGAATAATAAAAGTGGTGGTGGTACTACATTTCCTACACCTGATATTCAGTGGACTCCGTTGACGAGTATTTCTCAGGCTTTCCAAATCCGAATCTCTCTAGCTTCCGAAATATTTTTTTTAAATTCAGGTGAATCTGAAATATCTAAGTGATATTAATTTCTGTCAACATCAAAATCAGATTCACTAAAATCAAGATTATCAGACTACGCAAACCCTGATAATTAGTAATCTATTAAGAAAATCTACGTCGAATTCATGCGAAATCTTTCACAAATTTATGAACTCTTTTAAAATATAAATTTAACAAATAGACTCTTCCCTGTGAAGTTGTAATTCATAATAGCTGTCTAGTAAATAATGGTCACATAATGGTTAGAAAAGCCAAAAAAATAATTTGCGAAAGGATGGCTAAACAGTGTAAAAATTTTATGGTGTCCAAACCATACTCAGGATGAGCCAGATTAGAGATTGTTATGATTCGCCTGTCCCAGCTCAGATTGGGAAAAAATGATAAAGGGTTCAATCAAATACATTTTAACTAAGAATTTTCCCTTTTGTGTCAGTAAATTTACGATGACAAAGCATAATATGCAAATCAATACAATTAAATACATTTAGCCTTAATGTGATGCTAGTAAACCTAACTGAAATTATCCTAATTCGAATAAAGATAATCTAATTTTTAAAAAAGCTTGGAATTTAAATACTTTTTCCAAAAGTTCCACAAATAGTTTATGTAATTTAAGAAGTGCAAATGTTACTAAACCGATAGCGTTGATTCTATCTTTCTTCCATTATTTAAACCACTTATAGATTGTTTATTGTCGTCACACTTAGAAGCAACACAAACGCTACTGACGGCAGACGGCGTAATTTTGAACCTCAGTTAAATAATGAAGACATAACTGTGTGCTGATATCTCCCTGCGCAAAGTTCTAAACCCCTTCATTCGGATAGCTTGGATCTCGGCAAATTTAAACATGTTTTATCCTCTCTACACGGTTGATCTTTAGTGACTTCAGGACTCAATCCTACGACTCAAGGAAACGTCTATGGCCTGGAGTTCGTAACGAGGACCACTAAGTTAATGTTGCCATCTCTATTTCTAAAATATTGTCACCTAGTATCTTGTGCCACCTAGTTTCACTATTTAGAAGCTTTCAAAATTAAGTGAAAGAATAAAACCAAACATTTCCTTTACCTTTTTAAAAAGTTTACCAAGAGGAAATAAAAAAAGAATAAATAATACATTTCATCCGGGTTTTCAAATTTATATCATATATGTCTTGATCTAAAATACCAATTTAACTATGCTCAAATTTCTCACTCTACAATTTTACTAATTTACATCGGATAATTGTATGGAAAACTTTTAGAAGTGATACCCTGAAAAAGAAACTATTGTATTTTATTTTTACATCAATGTATTGAAAAGAATATGGAATTTATTTGTTTTTCCAATTCTATAAAAATGTTTTACGTCCGTCTGAAACGCAAGAAAAGAGTGTTTTTCGGATAATATTGTCTTTTTTTTCACTTCTATTCAAATGATATTTGAATAAATCTTATAAATTAAATTTTTAATTTCTAAAAAGAACTTCCAAATATTTTATCTATATTTGCAAAATGAAATTGATTCATTAAGAGCAATGGTTTCATGCACAGGATTTCAATTATATTCTTAAAGATCAGCTTCTTCGTAGCTCTAGCCACACTATTTTGTGAGTGATCTAAACTTTTTGTAACAGTAAGTTAAGACGCTTTTATGATCTTCAAAACTGCTTTTTCACAACTTTTTAATTTTCATGATTGTCATGTACTTAAAATACTAAGGTTTCTTTCCACATCCATGATAATGGTTAAAAAGTTTTTTTTGGTTTGTTTTGTATAATTTGTTTCATAATTGTGTGGATAGAATAAGAGTTTAAAAAAACAGATTTTTTTATATAATTTCACAACATTAGATGTAGTTAATTTAAACTGTTTTTCGTAGTGTTTGCTAGAAAAAAATTTAACACTCTAAATAACTCTAGTATATCTACGGTCATGTACATAATTGCAAGAAACATTTCTAACACATTGAAGAAAAACAAATTGCTCAAAAATATTGAAACTTGTAGAAATTGAAGAAATTTTAAAATATTGAAAAAGTTTTAAAAAAATTGAATTTTAAATATTTGTTTGAAAATAAAACTATCATTCTGAAATACGTAATTTACGCAAGGTTAAATGCGGTGAACAAAATCGTTTTCTTATAATTATCTAATTTGAAAAATATTGCTTACAGAGAACTATATATCCTAAAAATATATTGCCAAATCCTTTATATGTAACTTCAGAGATAAATATGATATTTTGAAATAAAAACTTATTACATACCTGCAGATTTCGCTGTTTTACTTAGAAAGAATAACAGTTTAAAACAGATTAGCTATTACTTATGAAATAAAATATTGCATTATGTGAAATACTTCAGGACTCATGTATGATTGTAATATTTTGTTATATCCATATTAAACAATGTTAAAAATAAATTTGTACTGAATTTTTTTTATGAATTTCAGAAAGCTAGGGAATAATCTTTCGAGGTTTATAATGATTTGAAAAATAGTATTGATAAATTAATCTTTTTGAACTATAACCCTTTTATTCGAATTAAAAATGAATAATTTCTTTGAAACAGCTACGTCGTATCAAAAGAATTAAATTATAACATTAATATTATCACTTTATAACATCACTATATCAAATGTGCAATCTTCAAATATAACAGCAAATTTATTATGATAAATTTATTGTACGCGTTAATATTAAAATAAACAATATTATATAAAATAATTTAGAACTTTCTGAATTATGATGTTGCTTTAATCATATACGCTGCATGTAAAAAAAATGTCTTTTGAAATCTTTTCTCATTCTCAAAGTAGGACAAATTTCCTTCCTGCGAAGAGATATCATACAATTTTAATTATTATTAAAATTAATCGGGATAGAAACTTAATTTTTGTTTTTTTATTCTTAAGACTTTTCTACAATCATGTTTATCATCCAGAGTTATACATTTCTCCCACCGTTTCTAGACTTTTAGAAGGCCGTTATTGTAGAACATTGAACAAAACCATTGTTCCACCTCATGAATTACGTTACTTGAGTTGTTGAAATCTGCAATCCCGCATTGGGGTTTTGAATTCAGGGAATTAGAAAAAATCTCTTAGAACAAATCGGGAGATTAAGGTAGATATGTCAGAATTTCAAAGTCACATCCATTGATTCATAGAGATGAGTGAGCAGGTGCATTGTTGGTTAGGAGGAAAGATTCGCCAAACACCTTTCATGAACATACTACAATGTTTTGTCCCGCGTTTTGCTTACAAAAGTGCATAAAAAGATTCCAACAACGGTTTGATCCATCTCCAGGTAGTTAAAATAAATATAAAAAACAATCTCAAGCAAATAGACAGAAAGATCTTCGCTGTAGATTTCTGCATCTTAATCGTCTTGGGGGAGGGGAGTTTCTGTGCTTCCATCCCTAGCTCATGTCTTTGGTCTCTTGATCATATTGATAGATTCAAGATTCCTCAAGAGTCACCATGTGACCAATAAGTCCTATTCGTCTTGCTATCCAAGATCCCCCTAACTATCTTAACTATCCAAGATCCCCCCTTGACAAATCACACCGTGTTTACTTTTGAAAAATAGTCAATAATTGTGAGACACAGCATGCTCTGACATATTTGACATTTGCAGTTCTTAATGAATAATTTTCCATTCGCAGTCGTGACTAAGATAAGTCTTATTTATTATCATTTGGATGGTTGCTTTTCAATCTTATAAGATATAGACCTCCAATTTCTTCATTGTGGTAGCGTAGTACATCTTCTACTACTTTAGGATCGTTTGTGAGGGACATGTGGTCAATATGAAAATTCCTTTTCCACCTCACAACAGTATCAAATGATAGATTATCACTTCCATAAACAGGCATTATATCATCGTTAATATGGCAGGCGCTGTAACCTTTCAAATGAAGAAACAATCACTCTGCAAGCCTATATTCTTTTCTATACTGCGGGGTAATTCAAATTCCGAAGAAGCCAAACAAAATGGAGCTTACAAAGAAGAAGTTACAAAACAAAACTGTAGCTCACTTTATAAACATAAGGATCAATGAATATGCAGAATAAATTTTATCCAGAGAAATCTCAGGCATTTCGTAAAAATAATTAAAACCTTGCGATACCCCTTCGCACATTTCTTATATTGAAATAATCGTATATTGAAGCTCCTGTAATTTCTAGGAACATCTCTTGTACTGTTACTCGTAAATTGTATTAATATCTCCCTCTCTCTCTCTCTTTCACTTTCCATAACCTTCCGTCACGACTTTTGAAGATTATTCTACAAACAACACTTTTCAAGAAAATAATCGTTTAATTATCGAATACTAAATTTCAATATTAATCTAAACAAACCTATTTTAGTAATTTCATTGCACGATTTCCATCATTTGTTCCTGCTTTTAATTTGGAAAACTCTTTTCAGTGGCCTTGTGTAATTTTTTTCTCATAATGTTTCTCAAGATCATAATACCTGAAAACTTCTATGTATGACTTTAGTAATTTGTGTTGATTTATAAAAAAAATTCCGAATATGCAACTGTTTCTTCCCAACTCAGATCCCGCATTTTTAAATTCATATTTCGTTGCCATATAGATAGAATTAGGTGCAGCATATGATTCCATTAAAATAAAATAACTATTATATTCTAAACATGAAATTTGATTATTGAATTAATTATTATAACATTATAACTATTCACAATCACGTTGTTCAATTATAACAAAAGCTCCATAATATCAATTACAATACTTTTATATTTTAATTTATTAATTTATATTTTTTAATTAAAATACTTTCTTACCTATAAATATTTGGATAACGCCTAATTACTTCTTAAAAGTATAACTAAATCTCTCAATATATAGTCATATATATAATATATATTATATATAAGTGTAAGAAGTAATGCGATGCAAAGAATATGTTTTTGTATGTACTCATGGTCCAATTGGCTAATGAATTATTACAAAATTGAATTTATTGAACATGTATATTTCAGGAAGAAATAAGTCTTTATTTCTTGCATGAAACCTTTTCTGATATTGATATTTTTGAGACCATCAATCTTATTAACAACTGTAATGAATCTATATCTCTCGTATGTGATATTTTTATTATAGCAATTTTTTATTTGCGAAAAAAAAGTTATTTACTTTATTTTTTACTTAAATAAATCATATCTGCAATATTTCTAAAAAGTACCGTTAAAATAAAATAAGAGGATTTCACTCAACACTTAAGCTATGGGAGCTTTCAATTAATAAGGGACAAATATGCTTCTGCGCAGAGGCTAATTTCAAACAAATGTCGTTTTAGATAAACTTGTATCCATCCAATACTACAAATAAATTGAAAATTTATGTTTTTATTTTCACAGGTAATGTTTAACTTGTATTTAGAACTTGTATTTAGAACTTAGTAATTTATTACATTTGATACATAAAATAATAATGTTTTTCGTAAAGTTGTATATATATCTTCATAAAACAATATTTAACATTCTTTTTTCATATAACGCAAACAATTTATTTTGCTTTTATTGTGCGCAGTATTAACTAACATCTCTCTAAAATGTTAAAAAAATATTAATGAATATTTATAGCCATTTTAAATTATTTTTATAATTTTAAAATATTGTACCTAATATTTGTATTCTCTAAACCTTCCTTAAAGTGATAAAAAGAAAAAAGTAAAATAATTTCGGTTATGACTTTTTAAAAAAAATATACATTTAAAGGTTCAATATTATTTCTGTCAAAATAAATATATATAGGAACGCCATTACCCATCTGCCGAGTAACATAGGTCTACAACTAAAAGGTAGCATAGAATTTTTTCCGAGATGGGAGATTAACCATGAGGAAGCTGTCAGATGAATTGAATATCGCTCGAGAGAAACTTCGGAAAACATGACACAGGGTCTAAGAAAAAGCAAAGCTTGTTCGCGATTTGCTCCTCATCATTTAACAGTAAAATAAAAACCGCAAAAATGGAGTATCTGGGTTAAAACTTGGTTAACGAAAATAAGTAGTTTGTAAAATCCATGATAACCGGAGATAAAACTAGGCATTTAAAGTTTAACTCCGGACATTCCAGAGTATAAAATGGACCGGAACAAAATTCCCACAGGAAAAAAAAATTCGATTTGAGAAGGGGAAAGAGAATGTTGATAACCTTTTTTTTACTGTCAAAGCATAGTTCACTCAGAATTTTATCTTGAAGGTCAAACTGCAATAGTGAGTTTTACTGTGAAGTGCTCAAACAACTCTTGTTCGTATTCACCAACTTCAGCGATAATGCGCAGCCGCATACTATTACGCATGTAAAGCACTTTATGGCTCAACAGCGAGTTAATAGCTGTAGCACACACCATTTTCTCCAGACCTGTCTCCAACGGACTTTGTTATATTTCCTACATTGTGAAAAGTTAATAATGGCGAAAGGTTACACTCATTTGGCGCGTTCAAGCTGCTGTGACAAGGGAATTGAGAGCTGTTCATGTGTAAGAGTTTTCAAGGGCTTTAAATTATTTATACACACGTTGACAGAGACACATAGTGTACTGCAGGGACTATTTTGATCGACTGTAAATAGATTCCATATGAGACGTACTCAGGGTAAGACTTATTTCTTCTTATTAATTTATTATTTCTTATGATTTTAATACTGTTTTAATTTTAATTTTCAGGTTATTTTTATGTTATTAGCATATATTATGTAAAAAATTTCCTTATGTTTTCTTAATGATAATACTTAAATATTTTTAAATGTAACTTTTAGAATACAGAAGACATCGCCAATTCTCCTGATATTCGTATGAATTGGTTTTTGCGAATTCGTTGATTCAAGAAGTCCTCGTTTTATTTTCATTATCTTCTTACACGTGGCAATGGGTGCAAGATATTTCAATTATTTTTTTTATGTTCTCTTTTGGTTTTTTAAGCAATTATGTTTATTTTTATTATTTATTAATTAATTTTGCTGTTATAACTCCTTTCATACATTTTTGATTTAAATTTCCTTTTTTTACCCTAATATTCATAGTTATTCTTATTCATTTGAATTTCGGTTGATTTTATGAAATAAAATAGGAGTAGGTCAGTTTAACCCTTAAATCTCCTAATACTTAAGCAGTGTGAAGCCTGTAACAGCATTAATTTATGTTACATCCATTATTTTCCCTTTTCTCAATTTTCAATTAATTTTTTTAATTTAGATTATTTTATTATTTTTCATTTATTCGGTAGTTTTTTCTAAGACATTTTTAATATGTAATTTCTATTCTTCATTTAATATTTTATTTTAATAATTTTTAAAACTTTTCTACGATTTATATTATTCTTACACTAATAATTCTAATGGCCTTTTATTTATGATATATTTACTTAATAGTTTACAAATGATTCCTTTATTGTTTTATAATATTCTGTTTATTTTGCTTTTTACTTTACATATACAAGGTGACTATAATTAAAGTGGCAGTACTCAGTGTGTTCTGTAACTAGATCTAATTACGAGAATTGCGTTAAATGTAGTACGAAGATTAAACAAATCAGGGAAGGAGTGAAAGATTCCGAAATAAAAAGTAGTACCAAAAGCCAATACTAAGAAAATATGTGGCGCCATATAATTGAAAATAAAATTTTTAAAATGCAGAATCAATACTGAAATAAAATCACCTTATATTTAGCACATATAAATCAAATTCAAAGAAGCCATCGTTTTCGTGGATCATATATATAGCAGTCTGTGCAAAGCATTCATACCAGCAGGAAGTAACATGCCTGCTAGGATCTCCCGACTGTTCATGATATGTTATCTTTCAACATGACCAAATCTTTGGCAACTGTATATATCTTAGACTTAAAGTAACCAAATAGCCAAATTTCGCTTGGGGGTAAAATCAGGAGATTGAGGAAAACATTCAGTTGGAAAGCATTAACTAATGATACTGTTGAAAATTTCTGTCACAGCAGCTGCTGAACTTACAAATCAATCTGTGGAAAGGCTCCATCTTATATGGAAATGATTTTTCCATGGTATTGTGATTACTGAAGTGCCAAAAAGACAAAGTTGTTTAATGTTTGGTGATATTTCTCTCTAATAACAGAACAGGTTAACAGTCTTATTGCTCTAAGGTTCTTGTAGAAGAATGGACCTATGATTATTTCTTCTGTGAAATCACATCAAACAGTTGCCTCTGGTGAATGCAAGGGAATTTCTTTGACTGCGATTTGTAAGTACAAACTCAGCTATTCTAAGTGTTTACAGTTCCTTTCATTTAAAAGTGAGATCTTATTTCCCCATAAGATTTTCAACGGTCAAGCATCATCCACCTAAATTCTGGCAAGAAAGGGGAAAGCTAAAGTGAATCGTTTATCTTGGTCAGAATGACGTAACTCTTGTTTACGGTTGAGCTGGAATAGATTGAAGTGGATAATTTCCCGTAAGATTTTCCATACTATACTTTAAAGCATATCCAGATTCCGAGTAACCCTACGAGAGCTGCAAGGGGCAGCAATATTGTCTTGCGCTCTAACGACAGTTGCCGTTGCTACTTCTTTGTCTGTATCCTATGATACGGGTTTTCGTCCTCTTGTCTGATTGAAATTTCAGATAAATTTTCCCAAACTTCTCACTCATTGCTTTTTAAACCATTAACTCACAAAGTATCGTTATCTTAACGATTTTTTTTCTTTCTAAGAACACGAACACACGCTTTCTAACTCAATACGCTGGTTGAGGTAAAATAATTTGACAAATAACCTATGATCCACGAAAAAAGGAAACATTATTGTACATAACTTTCAATTTAATTGTTTCGAAAAGCGACACATTGTCTTTCAAAGTCTAAGAAACTGGCACTGTTCCAAAGGTTGCAACATGAAATTTGAATAAAGAACTTCTTCTACTGCT
Source organism: Nephila pilipes (assembly GCA_019974015.1). Classification (NCBI taxonomy): domain Eukaryota; kingdom Metazoa; phylum Arthropoda; class Arachnida; order Araneae; family Nephilidae; genus Nephila; species Nephila pilipes. Next base: position 14,851 of record BMAW01124865.1, on the reverse strand, counting down.
GCTTTCTTTGGGATTCAGTTAGTGAAACTGCAGATAAAGGAATGCTATCAGTGTTTGTGTTAATCTTCACTTTCTTTAAAAAAAATATTACCATACTGAACAGGAATTAAATCGATAAATGTGCTAAATAAAATGTTCTTTTATTTCAATATTTACTATAATTTTTTTAAACTGTCTTTTTATTTACACAGCGCCAACAATTCCCAAGCGTTGACTTTTGGAATTTTTTGTGTGTAATCCTTCGTCCCCAGCTTGTTTAATCTTCCAACGTTATAACTTAACCTAAATTTTACTTCTCATCTAATCTTTCTTTTTATGCCTTATAAGTGTAAATCACGTTAAATGATTATTATTTTCTCAAGAAATATCACCCAAACCTAAAATTCCAATTCCATTTCATTTCCTTTTTTAGTTATAGCCCGAACAATTTTGCGCTTTAAATCTCTCATTGAAAGTTAAAGTAAAAAATCCTGATTTAGCAATATTCACAGTAACGAAACAATAACACCCCAAATTTCTTCAGTCTGGAACTATATATACTCGAATAGAATTATACGGGGAATAAAGAAGAAAAAGTGTGATCGTTTTTAGAAGGCTTTTTTTTTCTATAAAGATACGAAAACAAGTATAAAAATGTAGTCCCATTTTTATAAGGAAATAGCATGTCTCAGCTGGGAATGTGAAGAATTCGCTTAGGTTAGTTTGAGAACGTAGTTAGAATAAACCTTTGATACCCAGTTACTTTTTACCAAAAAAAAAATTCTTAAATATATTCTTCGAAATATTCTTTGTAAATCAATATAAATATTGCTGAATTTTGACAGCTGTCTTGAAGTAGAACTTACTTGTTTGCAACATAAACTTTGAGTCTACAAAACTGTCAGTTTCTTCAAAGTATCAATATTTCACTTTAATATGAAAGGTACATATTTTTCCAAGATGTTAAAACTTCAGATACCTAGTATGATAATCGATCTTTTGAAAGTATCTGTAAATAATGAGTTCTAATCTCGCTTCATTTTTATATATTTACGACCGATTACATTTAATATAAATAAAATTGCTAAATCATTTATTTTAAACATTAACTTTTACATTAAATTTACTGACTACAAATTATTTAAAGGTGCTAAAATTGTTGCATCCAAAAATCATTTTCAGGTACAGAGACATTTGCTTTGATTAAATTACATATAATGTAATGTGTAACTTCTATCCTAAAATTCAATTCATTCAAACCCTTTAAATTATAGGTGAGTACATTTAGTCGCTTAAATCTTTTCTGTATTTGGATTCAGAATATTAAACTCTTGTCAATATTAAAGAATAGATTATTTTATGAAGTAACAATTTTTCTTTGAAAGAATAAACATTCGGAAAAATATATTAATTTTTGCATCTCTTTTCCATCTAATATAACTATTAAATATGCAAAAAGTTACAATTCGTATAATGGTATTTAAAAACGTAACAATTTATAAATGGTTTTTTTTTTATGTTACGTAAAAATTTTGTTGATTTAATTACTTAAATAATACACCTTTTACTGGTAAAGGGTATTAAGTGAGTATATATATGTGTGTGTGTGTGAGTGTGTGTGTGTGTGTGTGTGTAATTAATTCAGTTTATCTAGTGATATGAAATTATAATTGAAAACTTTAAATACCTTGTAACAAAATGTAAATAAATAAAATTGCCGACCGAAAAGAGGAAACTGGTTTCTGATTTGAAAAGTAAACACGTTTTTGAAAGTCTTCAATTAAGGTTTAAGCTGTTTATAGTCTTAGCAATTTTGTTCGGATAAATATTTTGTCTGAGTTTTCACAGAAAAAAATGTGAAATAAATATATAGGGGAAGGAATTGCAATGTAGATATCAATTAGGCATATTTAAATATAAACCCATTATAAGCTCATACATCTCAGTAAGAATTCAGAATTGTCAGCTTATCTATCCACACGGGGATTGTTCACCTTCAAAATACCGAAGAACTAACTAGAATGCTTAAAATTATTTCTTCACACTCTGAAATTGTAACATTTGTTGTGATACCTGGAAATCCAAAAACAAAACGAAAAAATCCCAGAATAATGGCATTTTTAATTGAAAATAAAGAATAATTACCAAAAGTTCAAATTATATAATAAATAATTTTAATTCTTTTTACATATGATGCACGCGTATAAACTTCCTTTTTTGTAAATATGACCTCTAAATAACAAAAATGTAATTTTTAGAATAAATATCAGTCCCAGTTCATTTTTAGAGCAATTCAGTTTTGTAACTTAAAATAAAATAAATAAAAAGCATTGATTCAAAACAAAAATAATTCTGGTGCTTTTTCGAAGCCTTTTCTTCTTTTTAAAGTAATGTTTAAATGAAATATTTTTATACAAATTAAATTGTTTTAGATGAAATATCGAATAAACTGAAGAACACTTAAGTGTGTTCTTCCAACAGACTATTGCAGCAATATTTGACATAATTTGATTAAAATTTGCATTAGTAAGGAAGTAAAATGAGACAGTTCCTTGTATATATAATCTCAATGAAATTAGAAGTTCCTATTATATATATATATATATATATATATATATATATATATATATATATATATATATATAATGATTCTCTTAATCTAATTAATTTTCTAATTTATCTTACATTTTAACTACCAAGGTATTACGTTCATCGATACTTTGTGATCACATACCTTTAAACTTTTTTTTTTATATATGCGTTTACGCGATTCCTAAACAATGCTGAGGTTAACATTTCCCACGCTCTGAGGTAAAAGTGATACTCCCTACCAGTCACTTAGTCTTCTTGTAAAATACCGAAAGACTCCTACATCTATTACCATGTGATCTGTATTATCATTAATTTAACTTCTCTCAAAATTATTAGATATGATACTAATGGTCTCCCTGTTGCCCTAGTGTAGTGATTCTCAAATTTTTTAAAGCTATAGCATTCTAAGAAGTGAAAAGTTTTTCATCATCCTTGTGAAGTTCATTAACGTATGGATATGGGGAAAGGGGTACCGAATTATGAGGGATATAATGCTTAACTAATTTTCTTTTATAGACTTTACGTCATATTTGTTAGGTTAAACTAGATACTTTTACCCGGCAAGTAATTACAATATCTTTATTAAAATTAAAATGAGTAATGAAAAAAGACATGCTTAAAAACACTTTGCATACCCTGTAAGATAATTTAAAAATAGAAAATATTTTACACTAAAAAAGTAGCATCAATGAAATAATCACGTACTTATGTCAGTAGTTTTGTTCGTGCTTGATGTTATGAAACCAGTTCCTAAGACTTCGGTTCAATATTTTTATTGAGATGAAGGCATAGGTCTGATTTGGAGTTGATTTCTCTTTTTTTGTATCCAGATCTGTCAGATTACTGGATCCTCACTCAATAAGGTGGGAGGAATGGAAAGCAATTAAAAATTCAGGGTAGATGCGATTGATGTTACCTTCAAACCAAAAGTGTATGAGAAGATTAGCATTCTGAAAGCTGGCTTTCCTAGTTTTACAAGATGTAAATTCGAACAATTCATCATTAACTTAATCTCTGTCACATCAATACTTATAAAATGGCTTATGACCGATTGAGGAACATTCACAGACGAATAAAAAACACACAGAAAAATCTTTGTGCAAATTCTCAAGATGTTGACAGTAAACTTGTGTATTACTGAATGGGATTTCATCATTCTAATGTAGATCTGATAAGATTGGAAACTGGCTGAATTTGTTGCGACCAAATTCATTTCCACAAAGTGAGTTTGTTTAGGAAGGCAGAAATAACAGATTTCATTGTGATCAAATTGACGTCGTCGCGTTGAAGCTACATATTGATTCCATTGGATTCTGTGTATAAAATCCGACATTTAAGCAACATCGATCTTAAATTGTAACAATCTATCTCTCAGAGTTATAAATTTCTCTTTAAAAAATCAAGCGCAGAATTGAAAAAATTCAAGAATGCATTAAGACAGGTATTTTTGAAACGCCAGCAAGTTTTCTGTGTGTACAAGCCCGCGAATGAATTCTTTATAGCTATTCGTACACAGCTACTCAAATATTCTATCGATGAGAGGATAATTACAAATTTTCCTCACATCAGATGTAAAATAAGCTTAAAAGCTTGGTACCTCCCTCTTTGAAAGGACGATGATCCCACGATGACAAACGACCAATGCAGGAGCTCCATGGGTGGCAACAGACATTATGTTTACAAGAGAATTATTTTTCTCTTTAAAATAATTTTTGACAATATTAAAAATAGATTCACTTTTAGTATCTACAATCACGCTTCTTGAAAACAGCTTCTCTAGAATAATTTTTCTTTCCTTCATTGGACGTACATCAACAAGAGAGCATCGTTACTTGAAAATGTTAATTCATCAACTTGGAGAGAAAATTCGTTAGGTATCCAAACTTCGCATAAGGAAATTCATCGTCTTTATCCATCTCATCACTTCGTCGTCTCACTATACTATTGCTTAATGGGATATTTTTTTATTGCACTGAAGATGGTTTGGTGCAAAAACATTTCCAAAACTTCCTTGACAGTATTAACTCCTCTCCCATTATTACATTTTTCTCCGATTTAGCAATTAATTTTGATATATTTTAAGAGACTATGAAATTATCAGTGCATTTTTGTTCTGAGGGTATTAATAAGTTGAGATCGACAGGGCCTTCAGGAACTTGTCCCTGATATTTGTGAAAAACAATAAATGTTTATTTAGTTTGGCAGCAGGATGATCTTATTTCAGATGCTCTGAAAACAAGACAATTTTATCACCTCATTATATAAGAATTTGTTACAAAATAGACTCAACAATAGTTGTGATCTCAACGGCAATGGAACATATCCGGACTTCAAGTACGTGGTTCTGTATAAACGATACTTTTTGTTGAGGGGTGGTGGTAAGATATTTGTAGAAATCTCTGCTTTAATGTTTTTTAAGCATTTTTTTTTTATTTTAACCGATGAGTATGTAATATGTAAAATAGGATGTACACTCAAACTAACTCAAAAAGAAACAATTTAAATTTGCTAATTTTTTTAATTTATAAGGTTCTTTTAAAATGCTTCTCCTTCCGAAATACCAGACTTACCTATATGGAATTTATTACCAAATTCATCCAACTTTGTGTAAAAACATTGGTGTGAGTTTAGGATAGAGATATTCCAATTTATAAAATATTTTTTAATGAATTATTGTTGAAAGTGTCTAAAATGTGTAGATTCTAAATTCAAATATTTTCATAAGTCATCAATTTCGTTGATTCAAAACTGCTTTCCAACTTTTGCTTTAAATATTAATAATGAAAGTTAGAAAAAAAATATCAAAACTATTTGCACGTTAGAAAAAAAGCATAAGTATTTGAAATAAAGAAAGGCCAGTGATTATTTTCGAAATAAATCAAATGTAATAAATATAATTATTTTGTGTACTTAAAATTTTTAGTACTTATTTTTTTTAAAACAAATTGAAAAATAACGTATGAATTCAGTTTTCAAATGTTATGGAGTAAGTAAAGTTTACCAATTCACAATATCTTTTATATTAAAAAAAGTATAGTTTAGTTTATAGTGCTTTTAACATATGATATGCATTGGCTTCTTATCTGTTGAAGTACTGTGATGAATAGATGCATATATTGATTTGTTTTCATGCCCTGAACATCACTTTTGTTCTTCAAAATTGGATTTGATAGTATTGCATAAATCTGGTTTTTATTTTAGTTTCATTTAGGCTACACACCGTAGGATTTAGGTCGTAAAGTAACACCTTTTTGCTCGCCACTCTTTCACTAAAATACTAAACTTATACCTAATATTTTTTCTAACATGATAAATACACCGTTTTCTGAAATTTCAATCTCATATCCATATATTTTGGCTATTTGAGAATTTTTGAGTCTTAGCCTGACCATCAGATAATAACGTTGTATATCAGAAACCGTATGTTTCTGACCGTGACTACAGTTTTGCTGCAACGTTCATCTCCATCGTCCTTGGTGTCCAATATGGTTTATCTCCCAAAAATTTTCGTGGCTACAATACCAAACTCCATATTCAGCAGGCCTTTGCTCAGTTTATTGTAACTAAGCACATATCCAGTTAAAGTATTAATTACACATCCAACAACAATTTGTGATGCATGTCCTCGAGTCAATTACATTCCATCAAATGAAACAGCGATATCCATATCTGTATTTGTTATATTTTCGTTCCAATTTATTGTATGCATTTCGAACATTGCATGCATTTCGAACCAATCTTTTAACACGATTTTGGAGTCAAGAGAGTATAATAAATTAATGCAACATTTAACTCTGTTGATTTTTTTTTACTTGATTTCAAAGACATATTAAAGAACATGCAAAGTTTTTCAACTGCTTGATGTCCTACAGCCGTTGCAAAAAGGCTTACATATCACGAACATTCGCATAATACGGAGTCGGTGCATTAGAATTTATGGTATTCACGAAAGTGTATATCTCCACCTTTTTTCTTAGAATAAGTTTCACACACAACATATGGAAAAATTCATATTTTTAAACCCATAATCAAGTTATAAAGTAACCAGTTTGCAACTATCACAAAGTGAATATTTGTAAATATTACATAAGGCATTTTAGTAATAATGATTTATAACTTGTTAAATTATTTCCACCACTATAACCACAACTATGTCTTGTTCTAATACGCTTTTTCTTGCATAGAATTAATTATTTTCCAAACGTTCTGTCATCATAGGAATCATCAGTAAGGTATGAAGAAAATACGCATATCATTAATTTCAATACACCAACGCTTTTGAATATTCAGTTTATATGAATTATTTTTCCTCTTCAACGAGCATTATAAAATTTCATATACGAAAATATGTTGCTTATCAGCCACGGGTAAACTTCATACCTGCAATCGTAAATTAAAATACCAACCAAAATGAATAATTAAAGTCCATTTATTACGAACGCAAACATTTATTTATGACAAAGATTGCTGAAAGTCTTGGTGATAATAATACTTAGGCAGTCAAAATTAATATTCAGCATTATGAGGTATAGCAGCCTTCAAAAGAAAAGCTCCCCATTCGGTTGTTAAGTAGATAAGTCAAAGATCTTTACATAGAAAATAAACTTTTAGCGCTTTCTGGTGGCTACCTGCAGGTAATTACCCGATAATTTTCTAAAATTATGACACAACTAATAACAAAAATATGCATAAACAAATAGTAAGATTACACAGTATGAATATTTAAGGTAATCGAATAATGTAAATTAAATTGTTTATCAAAAGAAAGGATATTAAAGTTCAAATAACAGCAATAAAGATATAATTCTTAGTGTTCTCAGTTTAAGGTTGAAGGAGTTCTTGAGGATAAATCAATTACATAGTCATTTACATCTCTCTTTTTTTTCCTCACCTCACAGGATCGGATAAATGCAACATGTTCTTGTATAACTTTAATTATAGGAGTTAAATCCAATAAAAATTTGGAATTAGAACTGCTTTCTATAATCACAACATCGCCAACTTTCAAATTTCGTCTGGCGCATATATTTGGAAAATAAATCACACATCTAGCATTGAATAGATAGCAACTTTTTTTTTTTGTTCCAAACTTGAACCAACAGCTTAGATTTATATTGTTTTCGTCTGCGCAAGCTTTCCTTAGTTATAGAAATATTAACTGTCTATACTAATTCAAAACGCAGATATTTCATAAATGTTTTACATTTTCTAGTTTCAAAATCGTATTCATCAAATAATTATGTGATATCCCTTTCCCCATATCGCTCACTTAAACTTTTAACAAGATTGTTATAATTATCACTAGACTGTTCAAAACTAGATACTGCGCTGGCTCTTGATCAATTAAAAGAAATTTTAGATATCGAAATTTTATAACTTGTGAAAGTGAATATTTTTTCTATTGAGCTTTCAAAACTGCTTCAAATGTCTTGCCAACTTTTAGGATTGCCAGCAAATTTCTCGATTGGAAATTTTGGCACCAGAACTAAATTTGATTTGAATTTTTTAAATTATTTGATGTAATTAACCCAAACTATTTTATTAAGTTGTAAAGATTGATTCATTTCCGTTATAACTAAACTTCTTTATTCAAGATATCGCTAATTTTGTTTAGATAATCTTAAATATTTTTTTTGATATTTTTCTTTCGCGAATACTTCCTTTTCACTAGAATTATCAGAAATGAAAATTTCAATATCCTGATCCCAAATAATTGTAAATTTTAGTTCGCTGTAAAATTAGGTAATAATTCTCACATAATTATGATTTATCAAGTTCATTTAATGATTTTCTATTTTTTACTTTCTGTCTACCAAAGTTGCTAATTTACTAAATGAGAAAATTTTAGATTTAATCCTTTTAAATGCGTCAGTAGAAATTTTGAAAAAAATTTTCTTAAGAAAAATTATATCATCACATCTTAAAATTTAGGAAATTTAATTTCAGCATACCTTGCACATGCTAGGTGTAGTCTAACTTATAAAGCATTCTACAATTCATCCTAAATGATATTCAAGATTGTGTAAACATTTGATGCAGTCTATCTATAGAGTTAATTATTTTCAGCACAGTCAAAATTTTCAACATAAACCAAAGTTAAAAGTTTTTAAGCATTTCGGTATAAGTAATTCACAATACGAGTATTTCCGGTCAAAACATCAATGTCGATTGGCCGAAACTCATCTTCGTATCCAAAATTGTAGTATTCATATTCCATAATCATACCAACCATATATAACGAAAAGGAATAATGCGGTCCCTCTATTGCGAACATGAACATTTATTATCATAAAGGATAGCTGAAATACTTACCATAAAAAGTTAGATTGATATTCAACATTATAAGATGTGGCTGTATTAAAAATGCCCGTTATGTTCGGTTATTCAGTGGAGAAAAGTAAAAGATTTTTTTATTTGCAAAATAAACTTGCAACCCCTTCTGGCGGGTATATTTACAAGGAATTCTAAAAAAAATGTTTATGTGTAAAAATAAATAGTGTTAAAATAAATAATTAGTCTTTAAAAAGACTTTTTTTAAAACTGAAACTAAATAGTATTTTAGAGTTACATAATAAATTTTAATCAAAAGAACGAACGGCATATATAAACAATGAGGATGCGATGCAATTCCTATGCATTATTTCAATATACTTTCACAACGTAAAAATGAATTAACAGGCGAGAAACCAAATGTTTGTCTGTTAGATAAGAATGACAAAAGGATGTGGATACCAATGAGCATAAAAGTTCTTATAGATTCGGATATTTTTAACGTAGAGCTCTGAATGAAGATCATGCGATAATAGAAAAATGTGAAAGAATAATTTGGGTAAAGAAAACTTTGTTTTATCTATTTTCTTCAAATTATGCGCAATTTTTATCGATTTTCTTCTAATTATTATTAATTGACATCGTTTGTGGCAGTGAAATATGATGCAATTATTAATTTTAAGAAATTGTGATCTTTCCTTCATCGCAATTTCTAAAAATTAATAATTCACAATAAAGAACTGATAAGTTCAAGTACCTTTCCAAGTGATGAAATAAACAATTAAAGTAAATTGAAAATGAGGAAAAAACAGAAATGAATTGAACGGAAACCAACTCAAGAAACAAGGGCGAAATCAGACATCCATGCTGAATGGGCACTTGATGAATGCACTGCGATTAATCATAGAAAAAAATAATTCGCCAATGGCTTGAGTGAGCAAAATATCAATAGACAAAAAGAAAGATGATGCACTCTATTGGGATCGGCCTTGGGTGTGTCGGGTTTTTCATTCATAGTACCCAGACAACCTTTTCCCAATGTGAAAAAAAAGTGAAGGTTTTCGCCTCCACCGCGTTGTTTAGAAAAAATATTTTGAAATGATTTAATTTATCTGCACTTGGAGTTTTAAAGTGGTAGTTAAGAATTTTGCTGAATATGCGCTTCATAATAGCAAAAGTTTAATGTGAAAGAGCTTAAGAAGTACATGGAGGATCATTAAATCAATTTTAGAGAATTATGTTTTCGAAGAAATGACATCTTGATGTGTTTAAAAATTAAAACATGTGCATAGTATTTTGGTTCTTTAGCTCAGGCTGAATCATGTTTACTGATGAATTTAAATTGGAAATTTAAAACATTTACAGGTAAAAGCAAGCAACTATCTAGAGGCTGTTAGGGATCTAGTTCAGATTGTGTTTAATAGTTTGAGGAGTAGATATATATAATCTAGGACAAAAGCAGAAAGTCTTTTTTGAATATCGATGGATTAGACTACTTGTTCTTCAGACTAGGAAGAAAAATACTAGTATTAAATGTTCAGGAAATGTTTAATTGAAATATTTTTAAGGAGTCTATGAAAAAGGAGATTGGCTGGATTGTTAGAATGAATTTTCCAATGACTTATGAGATTTATAGTTTGAGCTAAATTTTTGTACAAATTGATTATAGATAGTTCTTTTTGATATTGAAGTTATGAAGGAAAGGTATTCTTCAATTTTATATAGTTTATCTATTTTGTTGGCTTTGGACTGTGATGAAAGTATATTACTTTGTAGAGATTTTTTGAGTAGGATGTGTGTGTACTGAGAACAGATTAGAGAAGAAGCATAGAGCAGGATTAATCCTATTAATCTACACTGTCAGATTAACATGCATAATGTAAATACTGTGGAAGAACGGCTAAGGTAAGTTCTACTCATTATTGAATATATGCACGAAAGGGGAGCTTTTATCGACGTCACCAGGTACCAGAAACTCCTGTAGACTTGAGGAGCATTTATTTTACAGACCATTTTACTCTTTCTGACGCATAATTTTCGAAAATAGTCGACCTCTGTCTTGAATTTTTCAAGACGAGTAACAGTCTTCAGTGATCCGGGATTTTCTGCTGAGGCCAATAGCTTTTGTACTATCACTTCGCTGTGCAGTTATCTGCATATATTTCTGACTTTTACCATGTTGTGTTGTGATATAGGCTGTTAATACCAAATATTGAATGCATTAGATAAAGTTTTGAATAAGTTCTCTGTTTCAAGTAATGAATCACTGAATGGATTCTGGCATGAGATGAGACCGAAGAAGTTTCCTATTAATTCATAAGTCATTTAACCTGCTAATTCCATAGGAACGCGCTGTTTAATGGTACGGAAAGAAAAGGCTGGTGAAGCTGCATTTCTCGTTCGAAGGAAAAGCTTTCTGTATCGAGAATGTTCATGCTTGACCGATATCAGTTTTACCCATATAATGCAGACTTCAGCCACCACAACGGCACGCCGGAAGTTAAAACAGCTGACAACTAATCCGATTAACGGCATTTCTGATCGGTTAGTGCGTCATGAAAAAGCGATAACGTTGGATACTGGATATTGGTTTCAAAACAACTGTCGCATCGCAATACTGAAGTGTTTGACTCGGGCAATGATCTGGTAGCGCTGTCTTTAATTGCATATACGATGCAGCTTATAACCCTCTGGATGTGTGCTGAGACAAACGTGAACATATCTTGATAGTGTTTACTCTGCTTTGGCACACCAAGTGTTAACAGACCCGCCATTCAATAAAGACCGATGACTTAAAAGAAATTGTTTAAACAAAAAAAAGAAAAAACTCGTTGATTCTTCAACAGAGAGAGGTGCCATATCAATAATAACGTAACCTGAAAAAAAATATGCAACATATCATTTTGGAATACTAAATCATTTCTCTTCGCATCGTATCATTTGGTGAAGGACATGTACCATGTCTCACTACAACGCTTTCTAGGATTAAAATACTGCTGTACTAGCCGGTGGGCGTCCTTTTAGTCCAGTTGGTCAAGGCGTGATAGCAATCATGTGCTCTTCAGACCCGCAGGGTTCAGGCTCAGGCTGCCACATCAGGATACTGTTATTTCGCCTGGGATGGTGATAGGACTGAGGACGAATTCTGGCGTAAACAATTTTGTGTGATATGATTCTGTAGAGATGAATTTAATAATCTATCTAAAATGATTTCCTCTAACTTAATTTTGTTTCAGATAAAACAGAGAAATTGATAGATAATTTTCAGGCCAGGTAAGTTCAACAAGGTGGGATCACTTCAGCAGTTTTCCATGCTTGTAGAGGATAACTTTTCCACACAGCTGACAAATTTCGTTTTGTTTATACAAGCCTCCTATTAATTATAGAGGTTTTCATTCTAATATATTACCTAAATCTAAGATGAGGATGTTGAATACCGTTTTGTATCAATGACACTGAAACTATCTGAAAATACGAATTCATACATCTTTTAGCTTCTTTTGTACAATAGGAACACAATTAATGGGTTGATAAGAGAAAGAAAAGAATAGACTACATTGACTAATTTAGTATTTATTAGAGTTTTAAATTTCATTTAATATAGCAGAGGCTCAAATGTTTCCAGACCAAGCTTGAGTCATATTACAGCCAGTTACCCCTTCATTGACATTCAATTAGATCTGGTACAATATTGGATTTCAATGAAGCAATAGAATGCAAAATACCCAAATCACTTGTTTCATATGTTTGGCCAAAACAGAACTCAAGCAATGTGACGTACATTCATTGGTTCTCAATTAAACTGAAATTAAGTTTACCAGATTCAAATTCTTTTTTAAGCTTCTTCAAATTCTGATTAAGTTCCTTCATTCTGTTATAAACAGTTCTTACCTTAACTTAAATATGAATATTGCGTAGTCAATCAATAAATTTGTTCTTTTGGCAGCTATAGTTTTCATCACTTTATATACTTTTGGCTTCACTTTCGTTCGATTTTTTAGTAAAAGCCGTTGTATATTTTAGAAAAATTGATAGGAGATTTTTATTTAGTGCAACATTTCTTCCTGTGTTTTATAAATTTAAACTTTTTTTGAATTCGTTTGCAGGCATCTATAAAAATGTTTTGAAACTTTTCAAAAATTTTATTTTATTTAATCTACTCAAAAAGGTTTAAAAATTAAATTACATTACACACATTTAGGCTGAGAGACCACTGAACAAAATAAGTCAATTTAACTGACAACTATTATTGTGCGATATGTGTTTTATCAAATAGTGTGATGCCAGTTCATTCATGGGTTTGAAAAAGTGGTGACCGGAAACAAATAAAATGTTTCTGTTAACCTCACTGTATTTGCTACTTTAAAATCTCGATTAACTACATACCATCTGAACAGTTTTCTTCTTTTTATCGATGTAGACATTCATAATACAGATAATTAAATAAGGCTTTTGATATATCATTAAGTTATGTCTCCCAGAATGCTGTATTTTACTAAATTTTTAAACAACTCTTACTATAAGCCTCAAACATTTAAAATAAACTGCTGTTTGTAGAAAAGTAAAACACCATGAAGAATAAATGTAGTCTAAAATGAAGTATGTCAATTACAGGATGTGTGAATTCAATAAGTTTCGAACATCAGCGCGTGCGTACCTCTGAACAAATACTGGCTTCTAAATAATTACTATGACGGTAAGATCTATGATTATTTAGTAACTACGACAGCTTTGGTGATTTACAGGATATGCCCTCACGACGGAAAATGGAAAACATCAAGCAACTTACGGAGTTTGGTGGATAATCGAGCTTCAGAGGAAGGACACTCTCGCGCAATAAACAACGGAACAGTTCAAGTGATGCGGGATTTGAGAGCTGGTGGATTGGCGGCTGGGCAACTCGAAAGGCTGGACGACGGAAGAACGGCGTCGAAGCGATGATCTGTTACCTGCTCCGCATGGCGGTGAATGATGCGGCTATCAGGCAACTGGCATTTGGTCTACTGCTGGGGTAGCATTGTCAGCTTCGTCAGTCGTCGTCTGCTGCGCCGTTCGGGTGCGTGCAGAATTGCCTTTACGATTCCCTTCCGGCGATCCATCGGCAACGCGTCAGCGATGGGCTCTGAGCACAGGGAACCTGGCGGCGACGATTTAACGGATAACAGATGGTCGCTTAATTTGTGGAACCTTCGCTGGCCGTGATGCATTGTTAAACGTTATGCCAATTCAACGCTGCGTTCTAGTATTATTGGTGTACAGGTGGTCCAGCTTTGAGTTATGGTCGTTTGATTTCGTATCATGGACGGTGATCGAACTTGATTACCCAGTGGGTAATCTCATGCCCAGCGGATAGTATGGTGCTGCAGCCCCGAAGTCGTTCCTCATTGAGGCATCCTGGAGCTATCGCTGTGGGATAATGCCGCCCACATGTTGCACCGCGGACTGTTCAGTTCTGTTCGGGCACAACGCATGCAGCCTTCCTGTATTGCTGATTATATCGCCTATTGGTACGTGGGATATGGTTGGTCGGCGTCTCGCTCGTGGAATCCGCGTCACCGTTCAGAACAGACACTGGTTGCGCATACAAACGATCGCCAATTCTCTTCTCGGCAGTCTGTATAACTTTCTATTTGACTCCATACGATCATTATGCTTAGCACTTATTGCATGGGTGTTTCACACAAATCACTGATTCGGATAAGCAATTTGTTTCTTTTGTTTGAAAAGTTCATCATTTATTTGTATCAGGGTACGAATTCGGTTTCATTCGTTTGTTCTGATGATTCTTTCTAATGGTGTGCATTTTCTACAAACGGCAGTATAATATCTACTAAGACTGCAATTATAACGATTGTATAATTTATAGAATTCAACATTAAACTTTACTAAATTCTTATCAAAGGAAAACTGAAACAATGGAAGAGAAAACGAAAAAGAGAAGAAAAAACAATTGAAGAGAAAAGAAACTTGTGCATTTTGTATATGTTTAAACTTATTTGGTTTATTCAAT
>BMAW01124864.1:271818-318222 GCA_019974015.1 Nephila pilipes | reverse complement strand
ATATTTTCATCTACATTCGGATTCATTTGCATAAATTAGGAGTGGAAGCATTCGAACATTATTATTCAGAACTGTCTGCGAGCGCAATAAAAATTTCTCTATAACATAAGTTCAAAATTAACCTTCCTTACGAAGTTTCAATGTTTCACAATTCTATCGAAACATTAAATTTCCTAGGTTTTGATGGTGTTTGACTAACATAAACAAATTATTAATATTTACTAACATAAACAAATTATTAACATTAATGAAAGAGAGAGAGGAATACACACACGCACGTGCGTGCGCACAAACACACATATAATCCTCTATTATTCTGAATTTTCTTAGGGTTGTTTGAATATTGTACTATTTGATTGGCAGAAATGACGAGGATGGAAGAGTAAAATTAAAGATGGAAGTATAGGAACGCTGTCTTTCGGGTTTCTATTGCGCATGCGTAAAATTGCAGGAGAAAAACTGGAAAAGTTTGTGGAAGGGAAATATCATTTGATTATAAATGAACTCTCATTTTCTCAAGAGCTCATTATAAGCGTTTAAAATAACACGAGTTAAAAAGTAGTTCACTTGGGACCAGTGAAAAAGTTCACTATAACCGAGAATTCCTTATATATCGGGTTTGTTATTATAATTTTCGATTTTATGTATATTGTTGTCAAAATGTAACTTTTACATACTTTAATCTCAGAGTTTTCTGAATTTTGTTGAACATTATATAAACAATGCGCTATTTATCGTCGCTTGTGGTTTTTCGTTTATTTTCCATAGAAATTGAAAAGTAACTAATAGTAAATAAAATTTTTAAAATATTCGATTGATTTTCGACTAATTTTTCTTTGTGATTTGAAATGAGGAGCCAGAGAAACAAAAAACAATGTATGAATAATAAAAGTAATGTTATCCAATTATTGTTCTTTTTTATTTACTTTAACGTCGACTCGAGTATCATATACTATTAAAACACATCTTCGTACCAGTCATTGCGAATTTTAACCGAGACAACTCTACCCGCGGGAAAAAAAATCTCTTTGATACTTTCCGCCGTAAATTATTTTCTGATTCACTAACTCAGAAACGAACAAAAGAAAAGAATGTGACACGATGTTGCGTTACTTATGATTCCATCACATATATTTATCGCACCGACATAAACGAAAAAGAAATAATCAAAATCGCTGCTTTGAAAATTTTTTCTTCTTTTATTACGACTGCATTTCTTGCCGAAGGAACGGCAGCCAGTGCTCCTCTTAAGTGAATAAAAAGGCTCAGCCAGAAAGATGAAGACAAAAGACATAAAAAGTAGTCGTTAATCGCATTTCTTTGGCGTCTTTCTTACGTTTTCCCCCTCCGTGACAAACAATCCAAGAAATTGAACAAACACAATGTGTTTAAAGCAAACAAAGCTGTCTCAAAAAACAAAAACACGAAGGAGAAAAAAATTAAATCAACTTCTATAAACATACCGCATTAAAGAATGCAGCTCCTCGTCCAATATCTTTTATTATTGTTATTCCCCGTGTATTCCTATGATGCAGAGGGTCTATCTGACGATTTTGGCAAGGTTTATCAAAGAGACCCGCATGTGCTTACTCGGCGTTTTTTAAATTGCCATTTTTTTTCTTCTTTCCTTCCCTCTTCTCAGAACTCTGTTCTTGCGGAGAAGATTATTTATTTTTCTCTAGCTGCTCGATGAGTTTCTACCATGGCGCCTGCGAGTTCATATTTCTTCCACCAGAATGGCAACGGTTACTGGGAGAGAGGGGCATGGAAGAAAAACTTATATCAGGTCTCGATGTTTCTCGAGTCGATTTTAGTTTTGTTCCAAGAAAATCTGATAGACGATCTCTAACGTGTTTTACTTTTAATCTTATATTGACTTAAGCGAGAAGATAGTTTCGGGGAAAATACCAGATTAAAATAAATTTCCCTCAAAATTACGTAATTCTAATTGTTTGACGTGTGACCGATAGTCTTCAATAATGTGTTAGTAAAATTCATTTCGGTTGTTTATTATAATTTTGGGCTGTGCATCAAATAATTCCTACTTATGCTAAAAAATAATAAGAAGAATCAGTTGTTTTTATTTGAGGAATGCACCCATAAAATATAAGCTACTACAATTTTTCTCTTGGAAATGTTGTACCAAAAATAGTCTATTACTATAGTTGTTGAATATATTACATTCATAACTAAGATGACCAGATTTTAACATTCGTAAACGGGACACCGTTGACCGGTGGAGGGGGGGGGAGGAATTTGATTAAAATTTGGTACTTAACTAAATCACTTATCTAAATCATCTGAATAGCTGATTTGTTGACATCACCTGTTTAACTAGCACTAGCACGCAGTACGATGTATATCGCATGAGAGACAATTACAAAACTCAATATGCGAAGGCGTTACTACGTGGACGACAACAAACTCTTTACACCCTGACCCTTCTCTCTAAAATTCCCCTCCGTTTCCAATTTTTGCACAAGATGTAATTCCTTTGCAACAATGTTCCAAATGATGCTAGATCGCTATAAGAATGTCGCCATAAGAATAAAATCTAAGGAAGTGAACGAAGTGGGTCATTCTCTCTTCATTTTACAGTTACAAAATGTTTTCGTCGCTGCCAATGCCGAAAAATGCCACTGTTCATTAAGTCTAAACAATGGTGGTCGTATTCTAGCTTCTGATCGAGGCGAACTTTGATAAGCAGTTCTTGATAATCAGTTATGAACAATTATTTAAATTATTAAAGTGTAACATTATAAAGTTTACAAAAATAATATAAAGCTCATATCCTGGTGAAATAGCTACACGGAGGCCGAAAACTGTAAATTTCCTTCCCGTTCACCCGCCTTTACCTAGTTTGTCGTGCATTTTTTCTAAAAATCGGGACTTTCTTAAGAACCCGCGGGAGGCGGGATAAATTGTTAAAAAGCCAGGACGTCTGGTCACCATAACACTACCTTGCGAACTTAAATTTTAAAACAAAATTTTAGCTTTTTTTTTTATACATAAAATGTAAGTAAAATAACATATTCGCTGATTTCAAAAGTTATATGTTTTGTTCTCTATCACGTGGGAGTATTTCGTAAATGTGAACATTCTTTTCTTGAGATTTTCACTACCCTACCTGTTCAAAATAGTGTTCGCGGTAACTGAAAGGTCATGGTCGCGGGGGGGGGGGGGGGTGCAAGATAAAATGTTTGACAAGAGAGAGGTTTTAAAATAGAGAAGAACCACTAGGGCGTCACCCAAGCTTGTCACCTATGTTTTCCGGAGACAGTAAACCTTATGGGAAAGAAAAAGATCACTGGGGTGCCTCGGGGTCATATTGCCGTACCTACCTGAAGAAGGCAAGTCCCTGGGATCCCCTGATATAATCCTCAGGGGCAGAATGCCCGACTATACCCCTAGACACTGGGTTCCCATTTTAGTCGCCTCTTAATCAAGCACGATTTACTGTGGGATTAATATTTCAAACCCGGTCACCACACAGATGATGGTCACGAGCTTGCGACATGCGTTTTTTTCCGTCAAATCGTGTGTTCGAGTCCGGATGCCCCTAAAGAACCGCCGTGTAACGTATCTGAAGTACGTTAAATCTGCTAAAGCCTAAAAGTTTCAAGTTGGGAGGGTGTTAAAGTTTGGAGAGTTGGGGGTTCAGTTAAGGTGTAGGCCTCATCACTTGACCGAGGCTTCAAATAACGAGGACCGCCGCCAATAGCTTCAGAGCATGACTTTAAAAAACAATCAATCAATTGCAAATAATATAACTCTTTTAGCCATATATTCAGAGTGTACAATAGCATAGTAGTCTTTGATGCTACATGCCAGTCATTGAATTAATTAATTAATTAATTGTCACCGATCAATTAATTAGGGTAAAAGTTTCTAGAAAATATGAAAATAAATGCATTGCAAAAAACGTCTTTACTTACGTTATTTCTTAAAATCTGTATAAAAAATACGGTACTATTTCGGTAATTTCGCAAATATCGAATTAGAGCAGCGCCTGATTACTGGAAAATCACCAATAACAACACATTTAAACAGCAAAGACTGTGTATTATTGTATACAATTAAATACTGTGCTCGCAAAAATGTAAAACATACGAAATAGCTGAAACTACAAAAAAATTTACTGTTTTGTTTTGCGAGTCTACATTATTCTTATTTAAATAGAAAGCATAAAATCATTTTCCATCACTTGTCAGCCTGAGTAAAAACTCCGGATTACTGTCAAGGTCGGAAAGGTGAAATGTCGGATCACAGAGGGAGTACTTTACTTTCTAAATTGCGGAAAATGTGAAATAATTTAAAGTGGAAATCAGGTATCTTCAATGCATCAAAATTCAGGGTTTTTCAAAAGGATTCGCCCATTTTCAAACTACTATTTTTAATAATCGACTCAAAATAAGTAATAAATAAACACAAAGGGAAAATATGGAATTTTTTCTTACAAGTGTCCGATATTACTTTCGTTAATTACACATGTAATGTCACTTAGATTTATAAAATCCTGCCCAACACGTTGCAAAGAGTTAGTGGTAGTGGATTGATTAAGTTCGCACAAATCCGTTGTTTATGATAACATAAATTTGTGGACAATGTGGAGCGTATACTTTATCTTTTACAAACTCTCAAAGAAAGAAATCACGTGGGTCATATCCGGAGACGTAGGAGGCCAGCTGTGCAACATAAAGTCATCTTGTCCACTGCGATCGATCCGACTGCGCGGTAGCACGGTAGCTCCATGAAAACTTCTAAAACGGCTTTCATGAAATAGCTTTGCGAAGAACGCATGAGGGCCAACGATTTATCACAGTATAAGATTTTCACAGTTTTTCTTTATATTCATATATTACTTGTTGTTCTTTGTCGTTTATTTTTGAAAATGTGTAATTTTGAAATCTAATGATTGATTTTGAATTACTCTGTATGATGTTTCTATATCCCACGAAGGCTGAAAGAGGAGCGCTCTCGTCGCCTCTCTCCTTTTTTCATTTTCTTCTAATTCATTTGAAATCCGACGGAACACTTTTCTTTTTCTTTTTGCGAAACAGAAAGAAAGAAAGAAAATTATTCTAGTTTTGATATCGTAAGTGTTTCAGGCATATTGTTTGTCTTTCGATTTGTTTCTTTTCAATCGATCTCAAATTGAATAAGCTAAAGTCAAGAATTTCTTTTTCTGCGAAACAAAGAGTGAACACTTGCAGCTATTTCGCAGCTGTTTTGTTTCGACTTTGACGTCATTGATATTTTAATGACGTAATTGTGTAAAAAGTACCTTCTTACATTACCAATCAGACGCATGCTGATTGTAATCTTTCGCCAGGCCACATAATGACTTTCTTTGACGTTAGATAATTTTAAATTCCCTGTTATTTTAATGAATTATTCATTCGTAAACTTTTCTTGTGAACTATACTTTCTAAGTTTTTATCAACTTTAAATTATGTTGTTCTAGAAGACGAAAGAATTACTAGCTTTAAAAGTTTTAAAATATTAATTCTTCTTCTTCTCTCTCTCTCTCCCCCCCTTCCTTAAAAAAAGAGATATTTAATGTGCACAGATCAGAATGGAAAAAT
This sequence comes from Nephila pilipes, assembly GCA_019974015.1. Lineage (NCBI taxonomy): Eukaryota > Metazoa > Arthropoda > Arachnida > Araneae > Nephilidae > Nephila > Nephila pilipes. The sequence goes on along the minus strand of BMAW01124864.1, from coordinate 312,637 downwards.
AAATAAATAAATAAAAATTATTAATCGGGTGTATTAATTTTTATAACCGTAACATTATTTTAAAAACAAGCGAAACATAATAACGATCTGTACAACAAAACAAGAACTGAATATTTCACCGGAAAAAAAAAGTGAATATTTTCTATAAACGTCTTTAATTTTTTAATTACGTTTTGACAAGAAATGATGGGGGCAAAAAAAATCTTGCTGCCGTGACCAGGATTCGAACCTGGGTTATTGCGGCCACAACGCAATGTACTAACCACTATACGATCACGGCCCCGAGCTGCGTAGAGTAAAACAGATTGAAAACAAAGTTTCTCTCCTTTGCTCTATTTGTTCATCTTAAATTATCTGGCTGATAAGTAGCATTTGTGTGTGCATTAGTTGCACATTTCAAATGAAGATGGCAGCATGGTATTTTTCGGAATTTCCTTTGATATCGAGGCAAATAAAGTGGAGGAAAAGAACCATGAGATTGAAATGGGGTCAAAATTATAATTTTAGAGTTATTCAAATATGAAATCCTTTTTCAGACAGAAAAATATGTCTTACATTAATTATATATTATGATTTCTGTAACGTATAAGGTAGTGTATTTTAATTTCCAAAAAATATAATCCATATTTCGTTTTTTCCATATATCTTTAATGTAAAAGGATTTTTAATTCTGTCTGTTATATAGAAGAATTATCTATTTATTGAATATTTTAATACTGTATGTGGACAAAATAGGACATAGAAGTGGAAATACATATGTATGTGTTTGTTGATTGTTCGTATTGTTTTTCTTCAATTCATTTCAGTGTATTTTAAAATTATATATGCAAAATTGAGAAGAAAATTTTTGTGAAACGATATTAAAAAAACAACCTGATCATTATAATAATCATTTTTCAAATAGGGTCAAAAAATTCTTTATATTTGTGTATTTGCGCGTGTCCTTTTCTCCTTTAATTTTCAATTATGAAATAAGCTTCTTTGTGTAATAAATATTAATATCTTTTTCTCAAATTTTCTAGATCGCATTGATTCTCTAATGAGTGGATTAATAAGCTAAATGTGCTATTGAGAAATTTTTCTATATAATTATCTCAATATTATTAAGCGTTAATAATAGCTCTAAGAAAATAGTTCTTCAAAATTATTTTATGACAGTGAAGATGTTTTAAATTTATTTTTATAATAGCGGTAAAAAACTTGTTAATTTTGTAATGAAATATTGTAATTACATTTTTATTTGTATAATATAAATAAATCAGCAATACTACATTTTTTTTGTTTGCATAAAATGAAACATATGAAGATAAGTATTGAGCGTTTATTCTATTTGCAAAGATATTTTTAAGAAAAATTCGTTTTAAATATCCTTCAACAGCTTATGTTTGTAAAAATAAGAGTAAATATAAATAATTAAAATATAATTGTTGTTTATTTTTTTTATTTTTACTTGGATGAAGTTTTTAAAATCACACTGTTCAACTGAATCAATTAAATATAAGCGTTTGCTTTTGTTGATGAATGCTAGATGGCAGCACAACCGTTTCGATCAGAATGCATAAATCATATGTATTTTGTAATGTTACATATTACACATGAAAATAATGTTTTACAACTACTCTGAAAAAGTCGACTAAAATTTAAATTAATTTTGTAATTCACTACTACACAAAATGACATTTTTTCATTGTGTAGAATATGAATAGTTTGTTGTGACACACCTTATTAATCACTCAACTGTGTTAGTTTTATCTTTTAATACTAGATGGCAGCACTACTGTCAAATACTGGGAATGTAATCCTGTGCATCATTTAACAGTTTAACCTATGAAATATTGAAAAACAAAAATAATTTTTTTAAATGAAAAATATATGTGTATTTTTTATATTTATTGAATAAATATGCAATTACTTAGAAAACATTCAATACATTTTATTTTTACTTTTTACTTTTTTGAAGGCCTTGGCTTTATTACGTTCATTAGAGTCCTGAAAACATGAATAAACGATTTGATATTTGTAGTAGTTCAGATAAATAAATCAGATCATCAGATAAATAAATACGATAAAATGCATTAAACTCTAAAAAAAATATTTTTATAGCAATTATCGTACACAAGTCTAATATGGTTAAATTTTTTTTAAAAAAATACCATTTTTTTCCCCAAAACATTTATCATACACGGGTATAATATCGTTTAATTAAAAAAAATAATAATCTGATTTAGCATTTTTCCCTTTCAGTGAAATGTACAATTATTCATCATAACTTTCAATTAATCTATTTAATCTTTATCTAAAAAACAGACAAATAGGTTAAATACTAATACTTTTTATTGATTTACCATTTCTAATTAGATTTGATAAGAAAAGTTAAATTTCTCACAGATGAACTGCTTCTTTCACTTTTACTTATAATAAGAATAAAATAAAAAGAGACCTTAAATTTTTCGAAAATTTGGTTAAAAGATTATTTCACCAGGTATATATAATAATGCCATTGTTTTATATTGTTAATTTTTTAATAACATTTTTTAAAATTCTTTTCGTAGAATTGAAAACAAAAACGCTTATATGCTTAGTTTGTCGATGTTTTAGGTCAAATTCCTTAAGAAAAAAAAATCTCAACCTCTTTTTGTGCAGTTTCAGAATTGTAGCATGGCATCTGATTCTTTGTTCTAATATACATTCAAATATTGTTGAATATTATATAGTTCTATCGTTATTTTAATTAGAATTGTAATGGTATTGAAGTAAATGATTCCAATTCTATTTGTTTTGAATTTTACTCTATAATACATAGAATTTATTAAATAATAATACAATTTTCCCTACACCCCCTTCTATTCAATTCAAATCATAGTTATATTGTATGTAAAATTAATAAATCCCCCCCCTTCCCCCCCCAAAAATGTCGTTTTCATCTTTTGTGAAATAAGTACCTTCGACAAAAGTTCCTTAATCTTAAATAATACTTCATTCATATACGTGTTAAAAGTAAAATTTGTTGCATATAATCATTGTACATGACAGAAAGAGAGAGAAAAGGTTAAAATTTGCATTATTTGTCAAATCCTGTGTTTGAATATTCTGACATTTAATTATAAGTCTTTTCAAAAAATTTTGTTGGAAAAAGACTTGATTCTTTTTTTAAATTCTGGTTCCTAATAGATTAAAAATAGTGTTAACCATGGTTGTAAGTTTTTTTCTCTTCTTCTTCTTCTTCTTTTTTTTTTTTTTTTTTCATTCTTATATTCGATGTTCATGTAACAGATTTTATCTAAAAACACACAAATTTACCACAGCACAACAATGCATTTTAAGGCTCCCGTCTACTGACCGTTTTGATTTTGTGGACATAATGTTTATCTTTTGAAATTTCAATTTTCGGTCTCAAATATTTACTATTTTATCTATTCGAATGCAATAAAATGCATCTGAAAGAGCAAAAAATAATGAAGGCTTCTGTGGAATTACTTTCTCCCTCTGAATTTTAAAAATATTCTTTAAAGACCGGAAAACTCACAAATGAATCATTAAATTAAGGGTAAAAATATTTTTAAAACTCGGAGGGAAAATGTAATTCCACAGAAGCATTCATTATTTTTTGCTCTTTCAGATGCATTTTATTGCATTCAAATAGATCACCTAATAAATATTTGAGAATGAAAATCGAAATTTCAAAAGATTAGCATTACGTCCACGAAACCAAAATCTCCGGCAGACGGGAGCCTTATGTAAAAATTCTGTTTTCTTGCAAAAATATAACAGAAATTATCACAAGTAGCATAATATTTGTTGGCAACTCTTAGCGAATGTGAAAGAGTTTTTTTCCCATCGTTGTATAAGTAACCCCTTGATATTTTGGGATTCAAATTTGGGAAAAAGTTAGCATCAAATATATTTTTATTCATCGTACAATTCATTAAATTTTACTCATCTGTCACTTGACTGTTGGGTGTTGGTCTCAATCTTGTGGTGTTGTAAAGTCAGAATTTCAAGGAATGGAGTAAAGTGTTAATACCTATAATGCTATCCATGTATCTCCCCCTCCCTATTTTTGAAAAAAATAAAAGGGAATTTCCCCCTCATGTTAAAATAAGCTTTATTAAAATTTTGTTTTAAGAGAACAGGAGACAAAAGTCTCACATTTTTTTTTATCTTTATGAAAATGAGTACAAATCAGTTTTAAAATGTATTTATATCGCTCGTTATCGTTTTCATAAAAAGCATTTTGCATTTATAACTTTAAACACAAAATGTTCAATACAATTTAGATTATTATCATTTTTGTCTCCTTTTCTCATATATATATTTAAATTCTTAGTTGTAATTTAAAATTCAAAATAATATTGGTATAAAATTACTACTCATACTTTAGCATAAAGAGTTAAACATATGGATATTTTAACTACATTATTAATTAATAGCCTAGAAAAATTGTTAAATTCTGCACTTCAATTTTTTTCTGCACAATAAATAAAAACGTTACAAATTTTTTCACAACATGGGAAATGTTTCATTGTATCATCAAAATAATCAAAATCCAATGTGTGTGAATTTTTTTATTATATAATAAAAATACAGTTTTAAAATACTGGGACTTTTCAGTAAATCTGAAATCTGAAGAAGTTTTAGTGTAAAAAAAAAAAAAGAAACATATATAATTATAAAGACGATAGACAGTACCACAGCCCCCAAAAATTGAGGAATATAAAAATCGTTTCATTTGAACCGTTTTTGTGGATGATAACTGCTTACGGTATTTTTCAATCCAAAGTTGTTTCGTAAAATGGGGTTATTTTTTTTTTATATATATTTTGTGTCAATTAAAAATGCAGCTGTCACAATTGGCAAGTAATGATGAAAATAAGTGGCATTAGACTGCAGCAGTAACTTTGAATTAACTTTCAGCTTGCTTGTGTCAACATCGCACTTAGGTAACAGAGTGTGCTATTGGTCCTGTAATTCATAATTCTGAATCAAAGGCAAATGATTAGAATGGCCCCTGGTTTGGTGAGTCGATCTCCACACTTTGCCGAGGTTGTCTTTTTTGAGATACAGCTCGACTATAAACATAAAGCAGCTAGCACGACGGTCTTTGTGGAATCGGGATTCAAACGTGTTCCCTCGCCAACCTAGTCTGAAGATAGAGGAGGAAATAATTTTTCTGAAATTCTAACTGTGTCTATTCTGTACAGATGTGCTGATGACTACAATACCTAAAAAGATTAACGGAGGAAAGATTCATTAAAATATGTTTTGGAAAGTTGATCCTTACAAGTATTTCATCACGGAAAGCTATAAATTCCTTGGATCATCGAAAATCATTTTATTTGTTGAATGGAGTACATTTTCAAAGTCAAGTTAATAAATTTGAATATATACCTTGCGATTAACGTGATGTTCTTATTATTTACTCATTAATTATTGTTGTTGCTTATTTCTATGTCAAATCTCAGCTAGAAGTCCATTTCCCCATCAAAAGTCAGACACTAGAAATGGATTACGGAATAAATGATTTTTTTTTACTTGTTAAACTGCTAATGAAGATTCAAAAGAATTGTGATTGCTGTCAATATCCACATCGATAAATTAAAGATGAATTGGAATCATTGTTGCATTCGAATAGTATTTTAAATTATTATTATTCAACAGATTGCCAGTTCTTTCAGAAAGAAAAGAAAAAGAAATAATGGTGAAATATAATGCAAAACTCATATGAAAAATCTCTCTGGATTACATTTGACTCTAGAAACTATTTGTTGGATGGAAGGAATTTTTTTATTCCTCCAAAGGCTTAAATTTTTACTATTGAAAAATTTAATATCACTTTTATGTGATTTCGAGTATTTATATAATTTGAGAAAATGGAGAAATTAGTCTTACTTTGGTATAAGGAATACAATAAATTAAGAAAGAAAAAATATTTTTCAAAATTTAGATCGATCTTAAAATATAAAACAAAAATAATTCGTAATCGTTTAGAAATAAAAAAAAACCAACAGTACCCAACTTTAAAAATAGTATCGATAAAGGAATGTGAGCACTTGAATTTTATCCGAGAGAGAACAATGGTGGAAAAAAAAGTGCCGTGACCAGGATTCGAACCTGGGTTATTGCGGCCACAACGCAATGTACTAACCACTATACGATCACGGCCACAGTTCATAAGGTATTTTAGAGAATGTTGCGAAATCTCCAAATGGATTTGCTCTGATTTTAGCGTTTGTTGTAATGAACCGTGACAAAAGCTTCCCATTTATTGAATGAAATACGTAACCAACACTAGATGGCAGCAGGAATGCGTTTCAGTTTTGCGTAAAGCGTAATATGACATGTTCTTGAGTAAGTTGTCGGCTTTTTTTTTTTCGGATAAGATGATTACCACCGTACAAAAAGTTAAGTATGGATTAATTGTTCATATTTTAATAGTTTTTCTTATGATTTAATATGCAAGAAAAACTATTAAAATAACGAAAAATTCACAGCATTTCCAGCTTCTTGTCTATTCTTAAATAGCAGTTTCACGTATCTCGAAAACTATGCTAATTTTAAACATATTATTAAAACGCATACGATTAAGAAATGCGAAATGGTGTCTTAAAAACGAGTTATGTTTTATCAGAGTGTTTGCAAAATTAAATAATCTGGGAGACATGACCATTGATTTCCTTACGGAATGAATTCATAAAGTCGTTCAAAGTAAATAACTTAATTTCAGGATTCTTAAATCCTCTAATTGTATCTCTAATTATTATTTTATTATTCTGTAATGTGCAGGACTATTATAACTGAAAATAATTATTTTTTATATTTATTATGAATTTGTTTTTCTGCAAAATGTACAAAGTTTTGATAAATATAAAATAATTAATTGGGTTAAACACCCTAACTGAATCATTTTTTTTTTTTTTTTTTTTTTTGCTGCATTAGAATATACTTTCGTTTTAGGCATACTACTAGATTTTATTCTTGTAAAATATTATTTTGCAATATTTTTATCATTGTGAATCTACGCAGTTAAAAAAAAGTAATTCATTGTGGAGTTAAGTTTTCAGTACATTTCGTTACTTTCTCTTATTTCTTCCTCTTTCTTTTTTCTTTTATTATTTTTTTTTACCGCTATGCCCCAATAAAATATAATTTTTAGAAAAGTGCAATACAAATAATGCATACTTTTTTTTTTATCGGATATCTGAACATTTTCCTTAACAAAATGCCCGAAAATTTTTTGTCCACCTGAGGGAATATTGTTGGTGGTGGATCACTTTTAGCGCTTCAGATCACTCTTAAATTTCTTATCGTTTGCTTCAATTTTAATTACATTTAGCTTAGATATATTCAATTTAATAATTTATCATTTGCTTTAATTTAATAATGGAAAAGTTTACTATAGTTCATTTCTCGATATTTCCTCGTTTACTTTAATTCTTATATATAATTGAGTAACTTAATAATAATTATAAAAAAAGTACATATTAAGTGGCTAAATCTGTTCTTTGCCAAACTTTGCATAGAACTTTCGATTGGTTTTAATACTAATTTTATCGTTTCTGCTTCATAATGAAAAAATAAACTAAAATAGTATCGATTTTAAAGCTTTAAAATAATGTTTCAAGTGATTAGTGCTTTGTTACTTGTATACATTATTTTTACTAATTTTGAGAAGGAGTTATCATTCATTTTTACTCTTTTCTTTATGATACTTGTTTCTAAAAATTAAGCAATATAACAGAGAAAACACTAATCATTAAGTTAAGAAACTACTTCTAACATGAATTAAACACTCTTCAACTTAATTCGCAACATGATGGACATAAAAAATTATTTGTTTTTATATTTCAAAGTAATTAGAAAATCTCTGACAATAATTAATCACTTAATTCTGATTTGATATTTAAATTGATAGAAATTTGATATTTACTTATGCTACGAATGGTTTGATCTTTTATATGAATAACCAAATTACATTGTATTTCATACCGAATGTTTCCGAACAATTTCATTCTATTTTTACTAAGGCCTTGTTATTTAGATTTATTCTTTATTTCGTCACAGGAAATCCCACTTACTTATTCATACACAAATAGTGCAAACAAGAGTAAAAATGTTCTTATGAAAGAGAAAATTAAAATATTTATGTTACTTTATTATGGGGAAGATTTTAAAATCTGAAATTAGAAAATTTAATGTGAGCGGAGATGATTGGCGATTTATCCTATATCTACATTAGAATTTAATTTAATGATACTTTCAAAAAAAGAAAAATTAATATTTTTCCAAAATATGCTGCACAAACAGAATAATTATAAAGTAATGAAAATGTTTGCATACTGATTTCATGATTTACCAGAAATTTAAAAATATATCCCTCTTTCAAAAGGAAGTTTTTCGACCATGCTGCCATCTATATTTAAATTAAACCATTATCCATTTCCTTTATCTGTACAGCTGGTCGGATAAGAATCAGCATGATTCGAAGGAAGATTTTGTGAGAATTTTATTTTTGAAACTTCAGCGTTCATGGCCGTGATCGTATAGTGGTTAGTACATTGCGTTGTGGCCGCAATAACCCAGGTTCGAATCCTGGTCACGGCAACAGATATTTTTTTTTCTTTCAGTTTAATAATTTCAACACTTAAGCTCGTTTTTTCCCCACCATTTTGTTGACGAATGTGCTTTTTTAATTTTTTTTTTTTCTTGTTAGAGATTGTATCTCTCTTTCCCTGATTAGAATTTCAATGCATTTAAGAATAGTTGGGTTAATAATTACTTTATTCATTATTTTTCCTAAATAATATATATATTTTAAAATTATTTGTACCGAAATAATGCAACCATTATGACAACAGGATTTAATTTCCTAGTTTTATACGAGGTAGTTCCACATTCTTCTTGTGTATACATCTAATTATGATATAATCAAACCGGAACTAAAATGAAAAGCATTTATATATATATATATATAACAAACGCTTAAGTAATTGTATTTATGTAAATGTAGAACTGTTGGTTAAACACAACTTCAAATTGTCGTGATGCGTGGTGTTATTTATTTATTTTATGATTTTAATGTTGATAGCTATATATCGAGTTTATAAAACTGTTGAAAAATATTTAAATATAAATATAGCTAAAATGAACAAAATTTAAATACAAAAATATAGTATGTTGTTATCAATCTTAAAGCGTATAGATAAAAATGAACATGTCTGTTTGTGGTCATTAATGAAATCCTATAGTTTTAAGAAGCACTTTTCAAAATATCTAAATTGCGAATTTAGAGAATAATTTAAGAGATTTATATAAGGAAAAGAAATGTTGTATCTGCTGGAAAACATCTGAAATGAGGGAAGGGAGGAATTCGAAATATCACCAAAAATAAATTCATGGGAAACAAATTTTTTTTTGCCAAGAACATGTTAACAGTTCTTTCCACGCATCAGAGAAGCATGTTAAAAATCCTTGGAATAATCCGATAAACGGTGGGGATTTAATTTTCTTTGTAAGGGACAAAGAAACAAATATTTTAGATTTATATATTACGTAGATACTACGAGGGTCGTTAAATAAGTCCTTATCTAATCCAAGAGATGGCGCTCGTAACATCGACAATAGTTTGTTTTTAGTCCACAGCATGATTCATTAGGCAACTGTCTAAGTCTCAGTGACTCGTATTCGTGATCATGATGAATCTCGCTCCTCAAAAATTCTTCGTCATCACCCAACATTTTTATGTTTGCTTGATTTCCAGTGCATAATGATGAATCCGGGTCTCACTGACCGTGACAACTTGATGCAAAATGACGTCGACAACTCGACGCGGAAGCGACAAAATTTTGATTTGGCAGCACATTAATACCATGTCAATACAAACTTAGGAATCAAAGTCAAATCTGTTTTGGCTCCGTTTAATATCTTATGATGCCATCTGTCTTCAAATACAAGTTCTCTTTTTGAACCACATTTATATATTATTAGTTATAAAGCTAGTGTATTAGTTGGGTAGTTTATTAATAGTTATTTTATTAGTATAGTTATATAAGGATAGTTTATACGAAAAGCAATATTTAGTTAAGTTGTTAGTTTGATATAAAGTTTAGTTTGTAGTTTATTATTAGCTTTTTTAACCTTTAACTTTCGAAAGCCTCCGCTGCGATAACATGCCCGTTACGTTTGCGAAAAAGATCGAGAGAGGAGTTTTACTTGTTGGTTTTCATGAAAATATTTCTGTTTTAATTTGTAAGTTTAAATAAATACTGATTAGCAGGCTGTTTGGAGTGGTAGGAGTGGCTACGGTAACTTAGTGGTCATGGTTTCAGATTCGTAGCCGGCGCTTTTTCGTTCAGTCACAAGTTCGATCCTTGGCCGTTAAAGACCCACCGTGTAGCCGGGGCTGATGCACGTTAAATCTGTCGGGCCCCAAAGTCCTCCCGATGGTGTGGTGTGAAAGTTAGGAGAGGGAGGGGGCCAGTTCAGGTGTCGTCCTCGTCACTTGACCGAGGTTCAAAATAACGAGGTCCGTCGCCAATAGTCCTCGTGTTGCTTCTAGTGCGACGTCAATAAAAACAAAACCAAGCCAAACTTGGTGTGGTAGGGGATGTTGCCCTAACAGGAGGCCACATCTAAAAAAAATTGTTGGTTTTCTTGGATCTCTTGAGTAAGAGATTGATTGATTGGTTTCATTAATAATTGTGAAAGAAACAACACGAGGGCTATCGGAAATGGACGTCGTGATTTTGAATCTCAATCAAGTGATGAGGACGACATCTGAGCCGACACCTCACTCTTCTAACTTCCACACCACACCAAAGGGAGGAATTTGAACCTCAACAGATTAAATGTGCATCAGCCCTGTCTGTACGGTGGGTCTTCAATGGCATCAAGGTTCCAACCCACGACTCGACGAAACCAGCCTGCCGCGTGTCCGCGACCATAACCTTTAGAATACCGTTACCACTTGGTAAGGAAAAAGATCGAGAGATGAAATGCATTAATTCCTTAAGTAGAACAAAGGATAAAAAAATAGGGTTAAAGACCAATTGATGAACACTACAGTATAGTTGCACGTAAAAATATCTTTCCCTGATGCGTGGAAATATTGTCCATCACACTTTTGACAGATTGATTATTTATCAACTTCACTCTTTAAAACAACACAATGGCGAGTGGCAATGGACCTCATCATTTTGAACCTCGGTCATGCGACGAGGACAACGCCTGAGCTAGAACCCACTCTTAAAACTACCGCAACACGCCGAAGGATGGACTCTGAGCCTCGACAGATCTAACGTACATCATCCAAGCTAGATGACGATACGTCTTTAGTAAAATCAGGGTTCGAACTAACGAACTCAGAGCATAGTTTTAAATAGAAATAGTACAAAACGAAAGCATTTCCAAGAGGACAGTTTCCAAACTTCAAAGGAACTTTGAGAACAGCCACTCCTGAAAATCTGAAAACACAGCTTAGGATTGATTCGTTTTCAATGAGATGAATCCCCCCCCCCTTCGAACTCTGTACATTTATGTGTACATTTACATCATGCATACATTTATATCTTTTGTGGCTAGAAATAATGGTGTCAAGGCCCGATATCGGATTATCGAATCTATTATGAAACAATATTCTAGAAAACACGGAACTTGCATCATTAAATCATTGCATAATTGCAAAATTTTATTATCGGCTTCAAGAGAGAGTTCAAAACCACTTTGTGATTAGAGTTATCAAAAACATGTGAATAAATACCAATAAAGATTATATCCCATTTGAAATATTTGTCATCTATAATTTTCAGTAATGAAAGATTTTTTGTTTGTTCACCTTTTTAATACAAATATCAATTTACAATAATTTATTATCAATGATCGTATCAAAAAAAAAATGTTGGGATTCACAGAGTAAAGGATGGTCATTTTTAACACTGAAACTTAGTTATTTTCTTTTTGCAGCTTACTTCAATTTTTTTTTTACTTATCTTTGAGAAATAAATATTTAATAATATTAGACTGAGTTTCAGGAAAATCGTTATTCAAACGCATATTACCACAGTTTATGTTCAATCTTTAACACATTTTTTTGTTTTTGTGACGAGTTATGTATCTAGAATTCGATCACGCAATTATACAATACAATGGTTTGTCAAGATTATTTTTAATCGAATAAGAAGTTTTATGTTTTTATTTGTAATTACTCATTTATTTTAGGTATTATATCTAAATTGTTCGTATCTTAAAAAATTTGCCGTGACCAGGATTCGAACCTGGGTTATTGCGGCCACAACGCAATGTACTAACCACTATACGATCACGGCGATGTTATGAAATGTATTGAGAATCTATTCAATTGCATTTTGCTAGCGTTAATATTTTTAACCTAATAATTCAATGAACCTTATCAGAAAAACATTAGTTCCAATCGTTTTATAGCATCATTACTCACTAGATGGCAGCGCGAACAATGGGTTTTTCTTCTTGTACTTCGATATTTTTCATGAATATTCCTTCTACTTGGATATATCATTAATTGGAAAAACATTTTTTTAAAAAAATAATAGCATGTTTCAAATTGTTTCTCTCATCAATCTAAAAGCCAATTTTTAAACGAATGATAAAAATTTCTTGTGAAGTTAGTTTTAAAACTCGCTGCATTTTTCCAAATTAAATTTACGTGCATCAGTAAAAAAATGCATATTATGAAATAGTAAAAGTATTTATTGGAAGTCATCTTTTTCAATTGCGATCACTTTTAAGAAATTAGAAAACTGCAAAAATTTGTCAATGATTTTTAAAAAAGACGATTTTTTTCTTTGTAATGCAAACTGATTTTACCCTTAACACATCAATCAATAACTCCCGAGACTAACATTGAAAACAACATTTTTTTTGCAAAATTTTTTTTTTATTCATCAACATAACACCTTTTGTTAATCATCTTTTAGGGTGATACAATCGTTCCAACGCTTTTCCAAATCTTTTTTTTTTTTTTTTTTTCGCAAGAAATCTTTTTTGTTGCGGGTAAATAGCGATAAACAGCTTTCTGAATCATCGACTCGTTGCTGTTTTTGTTCCATCGAAAGCAATCGCGGCACCCACTTGGAAAAAACATTTTTCATGCTCAATTTTTCATGAAGGATAGTAAATACACTTCCATATGATATCTGTGTCATCTCAGCAATCTCACGGAGCTTCACTTTACGAACTTTCATTATAATTTTTGTCACTTCACTCACATTTTCCGGTGTAACGGCTTCCACAGGTCTACCCGAGCTTTCCGCGTCATTTGTGTCGGTACGACCACGTTTAAACTCGGCAAACCACCGACAAATCGTTGCTTTTGATGGACAAGAGTCCGGGTAACATTTTTCAATCCATTGTTTCGCTTGCACGGTGTTTTTACCCATTAAAAAACAATGTTTTATCAGAACACGAAACTCGTTTTTTTCCATTTTTTAAACAAACTACAAAACGACTTTACTCCAACCTCGATAACTCAGCTGTTTCTGGTCCGATCGGCTTAAAATTTTGACACGTTTCAAGCAAAGGTTCGTACTCTAGAAAGACCTGGTTACTGGCTTACTACGAGCACCATCTCTGGGTTAGTCTCGGGAGTTATTGATTGATGTGTTATATATATATATATATATATATATATATATATATATAAGAGAGAAATAAAATGTTCGCGAAGTTGTATTAATGTAATTATTACAAAAATAATCTAGATATATCTGGACAACATTTATCCTGCATATTAATTGAACCTTTCGTGCTCGGTGTTGCAAATGACAGTTATCCGTGTTGATTTGTTTGGTTTCGGGATTTATTGATTGATTCGCGCGCGTTTTGCGGGATATAGAACAACAAAAGCCAATTATACCCTGGTTTCAGGAATCCGTAGATTCTAGTAACCCGCTGAATGGAGAATATAGAATTTTCAGTCTACTGAATTCTATCACGACAGCCGTCGGAAGGCCAAGGAACGTTGGGAGAAATATTTAACTCTGGATGGGGACTATGTAGAAAAGTCTGAAGTATAGTAAATAAAAATAAAGTTTTTGCTTCGATTATTTTTCAGCAATAATTAAAACTTTACGATACAGTGATTTGTTTTAACCTGCAGGTTTCTGAAATCAAACAAATCAGCGTTAATAGATGTTATTTACAACATTATGTACAAAAGGAAAATTAGTATGCAGAATAAATATTATCCAGACATCTTGAATTTTTCTTCGGAATAATTAAACCTTTTCAGCACCCTCTCTTGTAAATATGCATACTTGACTTTTCGGATAAGAATAGCTGTATCGAAAGCATTCGAACCGATCACATCGATACATTGTGTATGTATGTGTATTGTATTGATGTAGATACATTGAATCGATACATCTAGGCTTACAATTCTAGAATAATCCAGCTTAACATTTTAAAGCCTGTTAGAACATTTAGTATATTATTCTCCATTTTTGTCTTTTTAAAGTATTTTGAAATTTTTTTCAAATTTCGTATTCTTTAGTTTCTTGATATTTTATTTATTTTTATCTACTTTACCTGATTCATAATTTTATGTATATATAATATTTATATTGGTACTATAAATGACTACAAATAAAAAAAAATTGCGCATAATTTTAGTATGCCATACAAAATGTATCATGTTGCTGATAAATCGAAGAAAGTAAAAATAAAAAATTTGTTTAATAGGGATAATTAATATTTGGAGTTAAACAGGCATAAAGGGGCGGGGGACCTGAACAGATGATTTCAGAACGAGGAGAAGCTTTGAAAATATCGCCGAATATTTTGCGAAATCATTGATACTTTATTCTGTTCGGAGGAAGTGTTTGTTTCCGTTCATCTGACACCGTTCTCTCGCCCTTTCGCTTCCTGCGGCCGCTTCCCGTGCCGTGACGCGTCTGGGTTTTAACACTGTGCATGGATAGCATCTATAGTGCGGTGATGTAATGAAAACACGCAGCGGATTGGGTGAAAGGATTACACGTGACCCATTGAACTTAGCTTCACTTCACATGGAATTTCCTGTTTCTGTAGGATTTATGAAAAATTACATCCCTGCACAGGTTTCTGAATGCTAGAATTCTATTAATAGGAATAGTTTTATGAATTCATTTTGGGAGTTTATGTTTCTTATGGGTTCACAATCAATATTCATCCACATATTACAGAAAAGCTACGGTTTCTTAGGAAAGCGGAGCCGTTATTTGGCGGCCCCAATATTACTTTGAATGAAGTATCTAAAACGCTGTCTGTGTGAAACAGATGTCGTGGTTTCATAAACAGCATTGAGTCGTGGATTCGAGCCCCAATGCCGTCGAAGAGCCACCGTTTAGAAGGGCTGATGCGTGTTAAATTTGTAGAGGTTCCTAGTCCTGTTGACGTGATATGAAAGTTCGGAGAGGGAGGTACTTGCTTAGTTCTCGTCCTCGTCGCCTGACTGAAGTTCAAACTGACGAGGTCCGTCGCCAATAGACCTTCTGTTGCTTCCGAGTGAGAATTTAACGAACAATCACTATCGCGGAAACAGTGCCACTGTGAGTGCACAGTTGTAATGCTGTGCAAACATAAATATAACCCGCTAGAAAACAAGAAACACTGTATTGAAATGAAACCTAACGGTTGTGATATGCACTGTGTGACAATGTGAGTGGCTGTGCGAAACCCGTGCATAATTCTAGAACAATATGTATATAAACCAAATTGGATCAAACCAGGAAATAGTAAAATTCCAAAATAAGATCAAAGAGTTGCATTTCTCCCATTCTGGACAAATGATCGCTCACTCAAAGAAGAATTTCCTGCAAAATTGGCCACAATTAAAATTTTCCTAGTTAACGTCTGTATATTTGTTCTTAACTCGTAACCTAAATAAAGGGATATTTTAACTTTTAATTTAAAACAATTCCTCTAATGAGCCAAACATCAGCTAAAAGTATTATTCCTAATTAGTTAAGAGATCTATTAGTTGCATATTAGTCACACGCCGATTGTGGTAAATACTCTGTGCCCACGGTTAAAATGTTAGTAAGTCGTTTCCTTGAAGGTATTACATCTTTATAAGAGGACTTTTGAAAATCCTTTTGAAAAACGAGTAAACTATCTCTACATTAGAATTGCTGTAACTTCTCTTTTATCCGGCACTTGCTGGTTAGGCACATCGTACAGTCCAGCACCATTCGGGCGGTTCGCTTCAGGAAATTTTCATGCGGATTCGAGAGTTTGTAGACCTTAACCGCAACTCAGAGCTCCTTGTGTTCTCGCCAGTGCTTATTATGAGTGTCAGTTTTCAATTCAGAACAGTTTTTCTTGTTTTCTATAGGGCTACATACTTTGTTTGCAGAATATTACTTCTGTGTACATACAGTATTCTGTGAAGGAAATTGATCCCGAATCCCAGCAGGTATTCTTCAAGTAGTAATAAAACACCTAAGCGTTATCGTGTGATTAGAGTAGTTTGTCACAACTTGTTTCAACTCTCCTTTTACCATATTAATTTTCCTTTTGCGCCGCGTTTTTATGCAAGAATATTCAATCAATACGAGAACATTTATTAAAATTTGTGTTCAACGTTTGAATTTAATTTTGTAGTTCTGCAGATTGAAGAAATACTTCGTCAGATATTTATATCGTCTACACCGTTTCAAATTGTGCGTTGACAAATTAAGTAGTGTTTTAACCGCTTAAGTTTTTCTTGAGTAATTTATCTTTGATATTCCTGTTTAAATGTATTGATACTCAATAATCCAATCCGGCCGTGGCCTGAATTTGCCGGATTAAACAGAGCTTACTGTGTGAACAAATGTGGCAAACATAATGTTATTTTGAAAGGTATTAGTCATATAAAACTAGATATGATTACGATTGTTCTCTTGTGTTGCTTGCTTTTTTCTTTGAGTCATTATATTTACATTTTCATCCTTACAAATAAAGAAAATGAAGAGTGCTACGTTCTGATTTTTTTTTTCCAACTGTAAAAAAATATTTGGTTTTAAAGTTTACACGAATACTTCCGTCGATAACACATTTATGTGAGCTGTATATTGGAAACAAGCTTTTCTATTTATATTTTCTCTTCAAATAAAGCAGAAAAACAAAGAAATAAATTTGAGACATTAATATCTACGGACTTTTTAAACATTCCTGATTTGTTTCCTTGAAATGTAATAGTATTAAAAATATAAATAAGAATTGAATGGTTGTTACATTATTTTAACTTGAATTCTTTAAATGCCTTGGAGATCTCGAGTCTTTTTTTTTTTTATCATTTTTTTTTATTTTAGAAAACATAAACAACTTACGAATTACTAATCTATTAATTAAAATACAAACGAATTTATTGTGTTAAAATTATAATCTATAGCTTTAATGTATCAAGAAAAACTTTTCGAAGGGAATTGTTTAATTCTTTCTAAGCAATCGTGTAGTAGTTTTTTAACTTCTATTACTATTAGCGCCGTGGTAGCCTGGCAGGGCACTAAGAATTGTTAGAGTTTTTTTAAATTAAATTCTTATGAACTCAGATTCAACTAGAGCTATATTTTGGAATGCTTATTTCCTACTTGTCGCTTGATCGCTACTAAAAAAAATCAGATCAAACGCAGTTACCCTGTTATTTTAGTGCAGTAATATTCAAAATTTGTTGACTCATTACAAAAACTTTTAGAACTATAAGCCCTTTTTCGGTGAACCACATTTTACCTTTAGAAAAAAAATATCTTAAAATAATCTTTTACAGTACTTTAAGATGTTATAAATACTTAATGTGTATAAACAATTAAAGGAAAAATTATTGTAATTTTTTATTGAAACTTTTAACATAAACTTCGCAGCGAACCTGAATCTATACGACTAGTAATAACTCAGTGGTGAGTGTTGTGGCTCGTTATCAATAACTAAGCACAACTAAAAAAATTTTAAAAAAATTAAGCTAGGATATTTTTAGTGAAACTTTTGTTGTATGCTGTTATGTTGGCTTCATTACAAAGAATTTCATTTCGGGCCAAGAGTTGTTCTAGTGCAATGTTACTTAAGATCGTTATATTTATTATGTGTGGGAAAACGGACGTACGTGTTCAAATCCATATTTTATTAATTTTAAACTACTATTCAATGAATAAAATATGGCGCTTTATTTAACATTTTTCTTCCTAAATATTTTTGTTTTGTGGGATTGTAAGCTACACCATCGAAAGAAATTTCTTACGCTACTTGGAAATTTCAAACTTTGTTAGCTTCCCTACCGAACGATTATTTTGGCGGGAAATAGTTCTACACTGAAAGGGAAAATGCAACTGGTAGTGATACTGAATAGGACAGTGACAGATTTTTGGATACAAATTTAGTCGCCAAATTTTGAAAAGTTCCCAAATTTGGCGACACAACTAGATCCCTTAGACCAGAGGTATTCGACCTTATACACTTCGATGAACCCTCAGAGCTTAATGTTTTCTTGAAGGAACCTCTTGATCAAAGAGCTGTAAAAATAGGATATCAAAGCTTTATCCTCACAAATTTACAAAATTATTATTGCATCTCTATTTTATCACAATAGAAACATCTTAATAAGATAATAAATGAAAAGGTAGCCAATAGAGTTTTTATTTTTCTAAAATATATTCTTTGAATAATAAACAAAAGCAGCTATATCTTAAATTAAAACAAATTGATAAAAATAAATATTTTTAATGACTTGGCTGTGATTGTTTTTTATTGCAAAGCTTTTTTACGTCTGGAATAATTGTTGGAATAATTGTTTAATGTTCTCTTTAGCATCCAATCTGTTTCTGTATTTTGTTTTTGTCGCAGCGTACAAAGAAAGATTTTTCGCATATATAGGTTGAAACAAATAATATCAGATGTCTTATAGCTCTTTTGGCAATTTCAGGATATTCTTCTCAAATGTCAATCCAAAAATGCATAATATCAACCTTACTAAATTTCATTTTCAACTAAATGTGGTTTATATATCAGTTTGAGATATATAGACAGCCAAAGAACGGAGACTAATATATGACCTAATGAATCTCGATTAATGTATTTGAAGCTCGTGACTTTAGAAAATTTAAGATTTTATTTTATCCATAAAGTATTTATTTTACAAGAAAACTGCCTTTAAAAATTCGATATTGTATAAGAATTAAAATTTTACTAAAATTTTGACACTTCGATTAAGCAAATTCTGATCACTTGCGGAACCCCTGTCAAAGTTCCAAGGAACCCAGGTTGAAGACCTCTGCCCTAGACAAAAGTAGAAGCATCTCGAACAATTTTTGGAGGTTACATATATATATATATATATATATATATATATATATATATATATATATATATATATATGAGCCACTATGTGTATCAATTAGTGTATGTGGTAATAGAGAAAAATTGATCTCACGATTTGAATCTGCGATTGTGCGAATTTCGATTTGTGTTAGAGTGGATTTATGTTGTGTGAATGGTTTCTTGTTAAAAGGTAGTTATTGTATTTACAAGATAATAAAAATTTAGATTTATTTCGGAATAACCTATTGATTGAATGCGTGGACCTCTCCTGCAATGTGAAAAAGTCGATTAACCATATCAGAGATTACACCTTAGTGAGAGAATAAAGCTCAAATTTAGAATTCTTAAATTCTGACTAAAAAGTAATTCTGAAAAGGTTTTTTTTTCGTATGAATATAATTTCCACATCCTGCCGTAGACCTTGACCGAGCACGCACGATGTCTATTTCTTGTACAGTTGCAAACACTGAAAAGACAAAAGTCTTGGTGAAGTCAAGCATTAAATCCTCTTTCGAAATAAACGTTTTTGTTTTGTTTTATGTCGTTTTAAACTCGTTTAGGATTCCAAAATTACATACTGCTGCCGGTCCAATTACCGTATTTCAACAATCAGTTTATCTGATGTAGTTATTCATATTTACTCACTTGTATACAAGGGATTATATTCGGAGGAGTCCAAATATTTATAAAGTCGTACGAATCAATTCTAGTTCGATACTCTGTGCCTGCGGTTCGAGTTTATTATAATTCAAACTAGTTTGTATTATCTTTGTTCAAACCTGTCCTGGTTAGCACAAGTAATTTAATTTGGTTTATTTCAATCATTCGTATTGCGTGTTTTTCTTTATTTCCTTTTTCAACTTTTTTGTATATATATACCGATCGGTTTTATTTATCATTAGTGAATAATTAATCCATTTTCAATGACATCGTGCTTGTTTATTTTGCCTTGATTGATCGGTGCTATGTGGGATTAGAGCAAAAAAGGCTATTATCTCCTTTCACGGATATTTTTAACTGAATTCATTCAAAATATTTCATCTTCTGTAAAAATGCTCTTAAAACATGTTCATTAGCTTCTGTTCTCTCCAAAAATTCTTTTAAATTAATATTGTGTTGTAGGTTATCTTGAGTATATTCCAAAGAACATTTCTATTTATTTTGCCTTGTATGCAGGTTGCAGTTAAAACATTTTGAGAAAAAAGGCAGATGTGTTTCAATTACGCGTTGAGAGAAATCCTCCCTCAGTTATTTATGGCCGCCTTTGATACATTCGTTTCGAAAGAAATTTTATTAATGTCTTAATCAATACATTGGAACATTAAATGAAATTCTAATTGTTGACTTATAGGGTTGTGATATTATATCCTTTTTTGTTCTCGTCATTTTTTTTGCTGGAAACAAATTGGAAAACAGTTGCCGCATTTTTTGCGATGATATAAATTTTCTTAATATACTTCATACCGAGTGCTTATGTTTAAGAAAATCAACGGGAATTTCAACGAGATTTGAAATCGCCTTTGGGATCTATTGTTAATACAAGCCTAAAAGAATTATTCTTTTAGGAAAGTTACCATCAAATGAGCACTGGTTTCAGCCCCAAGTTGAACATAGGTTGCGTTGAAGTTGTGGATACTTTCTGTAGTGCACTTGTTCTCAAACTGTAGTTCATGTACCTCTAGGATTATTTGATGAGATAATCATATTTACTGCAACTGTATGACAAGTAATATCGGAAATGGGACCGTGGTAGCCTAGTGGTCAAAACATCAAGCACTAAAGAGCCGTCGTATAGAGGGATCATTTCATTTTAAATCAGTCGGGTGCCTTTAGTCCTTGCCAAAGTGTGGCGCGAATTTGGAGAGAAGGGTGCCTCCCCAAATGTCGACCTCGTCATATGGCCGTTATTCCAAATTACGAGTCATGTTGGTTGCGGTTAGTGGTAAAAATAGGCGGACAAAAAATTGTTTAATAAGCAATATAGAAAAAAAAAAAAAAGACTTAAGATGCTGCATTTGTAATTGAAATTCTTGTTCTACGTCATATTTATTTTGTTTCTCATAAAATTTACTTTTAGCATGTACGAAGAAAATGATAACACTTTGATGATTTCCAGTATAATTTGAGAAATTGACTTTCCTTTTAAGTAGCGCATGCTGTAAACAAGGCACCTCTCAGCACTTGAAAACTAGTTCATTAAATGGAAAATAGCTCTTAAGTTAATAAAACTGAACGAGTACTTTTCATGCCAAAAGGAAAAATATAAAATCTGACATCTACCTACAGAACTCTTAAATCCTCTGGCCCAAGCAAACAAAATATCTCGGGGGGATCTTTGATATAACTCTTACTTTCAGATAACATTTGACACAGGTTAAACAAAATTACCTAGCAGTAGCCGGTAAACTCTTCTTCCTAATTTCTTGGAAATTCAAATTATAACGCACGAAAAAATGCTTATCTGTACTCTGATTCATCATAATCTTTGGTTGTCCAGGTTGGATATTTGCTGCAAATTCAAATATTAATGTCATTGAAAAGCTCAAAATTTCATCCTTAGACAAATTACTGGCACTAGCTGGTATGTGTTCCGTTTGGGATATCCAAATCAGAAGAATATTAATACACGCTGTTTGTGTCGTCATTTACTAAATGAAAGATCTCTTATCCACAACTCTAATAAGTATACTATTTCGTTTTAAACCACAAAATAAATATTTAAAGCAAAAATGGCGTAAAATTACTCATTAATTTCTCGAAAAAACATAATATTACTCAAAGCCACTTTCTGCGTACACAAACAAGAACAAAAACTCAACTGTTGCCATTCGCAACTACAAAACTATTAAAAAACAAAGATACTAATCTGGTAGCGTATCAATTCATCAGTATGTACGAAATGTGGAGTTGCGATCACTGCCGAAATTACCCCTCAATAAAACAATTCATAGTCAAAATTTCAAGAAAGCTTTTCAACAACATAGACAGTACTGAAAATAAATCTTTCAAGAAAAATGAAATACTCACCCCAAATCACTCCGTCACTCCAAGAAGACCAAGAAACATTCTCCCGGAATAACTCCCAATAAACTCACTTGACAGCCAATCACAACTTCGGCGAGTCAACCTATAAACGCGCTGTCCAAACTTCATTTCCTCACAAAGCAACAGTATTCATTTAATTTTTCTTGCTACACTTAACTTTTAACTCCTTAAAATTTTAACTTTAATTTTTTCACTTAACCTCCAAGTGTTTTCAAACCTACATGCAAATAGTTAAATATTACATTTTCAATACACTTCTGGACAAGCGTAGAAACGAAAGTCATGATATCTCACTCAGTACAAAAAAAAGGAGGTCAGAGCACAACTAAGTACTCTAGCGAACTTCGTCGCATTCGTTCCGTTTCTTTCAAAGTAAACTAATAATGACACAGTATCATCATCGAGGCATTTATTAATTCGTGAGCCTTGCTATTGACCCAGTAGATATTTTTTACAATATCGGGAGATTCTTAGTTAAAATGGAATTTTCAAAAATCACTTGAAGGCCCTTCCATTTATACGAAAGATCGCCATTCTGTAAGGACACGGTGCTAAAATTTAATCTTGTCCTGTTCGAAATACTTTAACCACAGATATAAGATTCCAGTTCATAACAACATTAAAAGTTAAGGGGGAATTCGAAAATCGCCATTTAAAGTTACTTTAATTTTGTGATATTCTTCTCTACACCATTCAGAGTTATACTTTTCTCCCAGCATTTCTTGACCTTTCGTAGGTCATCGCTATAGAATTCAGCAGATTGTACTCTCCACGCTGCGGGTAACTTCAATTTACAGCTTCAATAATCTAAACAAACCATACACATAAGGCTCCATAAACATGCGAAATAAATTTTATCCTGATATCTCGATTATTTCTTGTCAACACTTTACAGTTCGATTTGCAATTAAAACTAAGTTATATTAAAACTGTATCCTTATGTAATTATGTGGCTAGAATACTCCCAAAGCCGCCAGGTGGCATTTGTCACAAAGTCATTGGAATGGATGTATAAATAATGTAATTTTATTCAATGAATTGTTTGTACAACAACCAGTCACATTTATTGCTGTAAAAATTAATTTTCTTTTAAAAGGTGTTTCGTTATTTAACATATATTTGTCTTTGAATCCAGGTTCCCGCCTTCAAATCGGCGATGGCGTTGGTTCCGAGGACGACCAGGTGCGGCTGCTGCTTCAGCTGGTCAAGGACGGATTCCTCTCCATGGAGGACGCTATGGACAGGGTAAGAGCACACAACCCACACCTTTGCGTTTCTTGCATGCATTGCGACAACGAGAAAAATCTCTTTCGTGTGTTTTTAGTTTTAATTTATTTAAAGTTATACATGGAATGAGTTGTTTGAATGAGAGAAACAATCCATGAACAAAATGTGACATTTTATTTTTTGCTCTTCAATTATTTGATAAATCCTTTTTTCTTTCAAACAACTTTTTTCACTTGTCTTTATGTCAATTTTATAAGGGATTTGGTAAAACCCCCAAAAGAAAATGAAGTATCGGAAGTTTCGCATAAAAATTGTTCCCGTGTAATGAAAATAAAAGTGTAAGATTGGAATTTTCTGGAAAAATCACCTCCTGAGATCCTCTTCAGATGCTGAAGAAGGCTCGCGGAGAGGATGCAATGGAGAAAACAACAGCGTACGAATGTCCGAAGCGTTTTCGGAAAGATCTCACAAGTACTGAATGTGATCTTTAAGAAGGGATGCTCCTCCTATCTATCACAAAAGGAAGTGTCGAGGACATTCGACAAATTGCACACGTGCATAGGCAATCTACTTTCAACAAAGAGCTTTCCGTTGCGATTCTTAGACAACTGTGAGATGCATTGAGACGAAAATGACTTGAAAAGGGGGAATGATTGGTTTTTGTTGCACGATAATGTCCCGGTGCATCGCTCCTAACTTTACCACTTTGGAACACCCTCCCAATTCTCCCGACCTAGTACCAAGGAATTTTTACCCGTTTCCGCGGCTGAAAATTGAATGGAAGGAGTACTTTTTTGCTAATTCTGAAGAGGGAAAGGAAAATGGTGCGAAGTACACAGCTTAAAGAACTTCCCAAACATGGTTTCCGAGAGTGTTTTGAACTGTTATATAAACGGTGGTAACAAATTTTCAAAAGGAGGACAATACTTTGAAGGAAAATGAGGCATAATTAACAATTATCGTATATTTCCGCAGAAAAAAAGATAGTTGAATGATAAAAAAGGGTCCCAAAAATCCTGGGTCGTCTCATAGGACAGGTTTAAAAAAATGACTGAAATTTATTTAATATAAGATAAACCTCTCTCTAATGTAGTTAAAATCTTCATAATCTTCATCTGACGAAAGTATCTCCTGAAATATATCCTCACTTTTGAAGGCTAAGTACATC
Organism: Nephila pilipes; assembly: GCA_019974015.1. Taxonomy (NCBI): domain Eukaryota; kingdom Metazoa; phylum Arthropoda; class Arachnida; order Araneae; family Nephilidae; genus Nephila; species Nephila pilipes. Next base: position 287,895 of record BMAW01124864.1, on the reverse strand, counting down.
CTCATGAAGGCTATTGGCAACAGACCTCGGTCATTTTGAGCCTCTTTCGAGTGACGAGAATGATATGTGAGCAGAGACTTTCCTCTCCTATCACGCCGAAGGGAGGAAGGACTTGGAGCCTCAACTGTTTTGAAGCGCATCAACTTTCTCTACTCGTTGAATCTTTAGTAGCGTCAGGACTGGAACCCACGACTCGACAAAACAACACCGTCCACGAGTTCGTGACCAGGACCATTTAACTTGTGATCAAACTACAGTGACTAATAAACTTTATTAGAGGCTATATGGAGCTCGTGATTTGGCACTGTATTTATAGACAATGCTGCCGGATGCAAAAAAAAAAAAAATTGTTCCAGATGATGATCGCTGATTTAAACTTAATTCATAGACCGTTGATAATTTAGGGGTCATCTTATAGAACAGATATAACATATGGTATAAAACTTTTATAGTATAAACTTATATATAGTATAAACTTTTTGATACTAGTTCTAAAATTAATCAAGAACGTTAATTATTTTTTGGCTAGTGTGTTATAAAAATTATCTTAGTTTTCCGTATTATATTGCAAACAAAATGTTTATTATCTGAAAAATGCTATCTTATGAAGGAAATGTGAAAAAAAAAATTATAGTCAATTAAATTATAATCATATATATATAAAAGCGAAGTTACATAATGTTAAAATAACCTCTTAAATTAATAAAGTTTTTTTTTTATTTCATTAAATTAGATAATTTAATAAAAAGAAATACTGGGGGTGTTGTAAGATAATAAAATGATTAGTATTACTGAGTTAAGTTGTATTTATCAACCTATGAAAGGAGTATGTGTTATTGTTGATTATGAAATTTATTTAAATCATCAATTTGCTGAGTAGTAAAATGTTATCACAGGTCTTCAAATGTAATTTATCTTGCGGGTAAATCGAAACCCCATTGGCGTCATCTTTTAGATTCTTATCGCCTAAAATGATGAAAACAGCAACCATTGTTATTATTTTTAAGCAAACAAGTTACCGTCTTCATTGGCAACCCCGACAAATATGTAGTCGATAACCTTTCCGTGTTGATTGAAACACATATATTTGTGCAGTAAATGGATTGGATGTGAAATAATGTCATAAAATAAATTTCAAGAAAATAAAACTATAAATAATATCAGAAAGCAGTAAAATAGTTGATATAAAGTGTTAATAAATTTATAATTTACTAAATGATGCGAGATTTTATAATGCAAATATTTCATTCTCTGATATTCTTATTGAGAAAATTTAAAAATAAGTGCAGTGATTTTCATGACAAGATAATCAAAATATGCATTGTCGCCATTTAAATATATGTATTTACAAAATTGTCGATTCTTGAGTGAGAAAATCTGTAGGTTATGACAATAATCAATCCATTTTTGAAAATGTCTTCATTGAGTTGAATTAAGCATCTTGAAGCACTTTGGACCTAAAGTAGAGAGGTGCGAAATACAAAGCAAGTATCAAAAGAAAAGCAAAGAACAAAAGAGGGAGGCCAACGGCTATCGTCATCCTTTGGCCCCCCCCCCCCCAAATGACGAAATTCTGGAATTCTGCTGAGCTTTCAAGTTTTAGAGGCGTGTGATACTATCGCTCTACGCGCGACTTTATAAAGCGAAGGTGACACCTGCGGTCAAAAAGCATTTGAATGTAGGTTGGTAAATTTAGTAGGGTGTTAAAATAATGTTGAGAAAGAGAAGGAAAGTTACAAAACAGAAAAGAAAGGGATTTCGCGGTTTTTCTTATTACATCTATATCGCGGATATTAGCATCTCTCTCTCATAAAGTGAGAAATATTTCGTTGTAAAGTTATGTTTTTGCACGAAAAATTTCATCTTTAATTAAATGTTTTTGTAGCTTCTAATAAATTATAATAACTCTGATATTAAAATTATTTTCATAATCGAATTATGCATAAAGTGGGTCGTTCAATAAGTTCTCAGAAATTCCAACAGAGGGTTGCTCGTAGCATTTTTAGTAAGCTTCACGACTCTCTAGACAACCGTCTAAGTCTCAGTGACTCGTATTCGTGATCATGATGCCTTTCGCCTCTCAAATATCCTTCGTCATAATTTTTCCGGCCGATGAGACCTCATTTTTTTGGAAAACATTAACCGGAGGCTACCCAATGTTTTGATTTTTGCTTGATTTCTGATGCACAATGATGAATCCAGATATCATCGACGGTGACAACTCGACGCGGCAACAATCCAATTTTGATTTGACTGCGAATGACTACCTAATCAAAACTATCATATGAATCAATGTCAAATTTATTTTTACTCTGTTTAACAGATGGCAGCACCCAATGGTCACAACAATTTTCCTTAATGATGCCATCTGTCTTCAAATACAAGTACTTTTTAACCACCCTCGAAAATCAATTTATATGAAAACATAATTCCAAAAGTTATTCGAAATAGGGTCAAATACAATACCCCTTCTTATGTTTTTGAAGCCAAAAATTTTCTTGAATATATTTGAAATTTTTCCTTTTTATCTAGTTAAAACCACTTTCCATTCCATAAAAAGTACTGGAATGAAAATTAAATTCACTTAAGATCTACATGGTATGAGTTCGGTATCCTCCAGACGATTATCTTTCTTTTTAAGAATAAACTGTTCTTAAAAATATTTTTACCTATTGGAAGAAGATAGAAAAACATTCGAAAGAGTGTACCCGTATGTCGAGAAAGCGGGTCATTACCACTCAGCAGTGTTGTCCACTCGAATTCGAACTGTTCTTTATTTTTATTTACCTAAAGAAACTGACTCCTTTTATTTCGAGAAATCCTTGACATATTCCTTTTTTTCCCCCTATTTAAGTGAAATAAAAAAAAAGTCTTCCAATTGTTCTTCACCAGCGGAATCAGTTCAGTGCTCGAGCAGTGAGCGGGGAAATTTCCCCAACCTTATTCTGTTTCACCTTGCCGGAGCTCGGGTCACTGATCTTTTGTTGTTCAAACTAATGACGACGAGGAAGTGGACCTTTCCATGAGAGTGAGTAGCATCTCTCCATGTAACTGTGCATTTCCTCCGTAAAAAAAAAAAGATTGAAAAAAAATTCGCTCTCTAAGTAGGTTTTGTGGCTTTATTACACTGAGGAATCACAACGGGGGAGGAAAGTAACAATTTGTAGGTAATGATTTCGGAAACGAAAACCCGACGATAAAATCTCAATGAAATGTGATTTTATCGACTGTTTAATCTATTAAATAGATTGGCTTATCGAAGTGTGTCGAGACCTTTTATGTCGAACTTTGATTTTTTTTTTGACAATGATTTATCCCTTTGTCTTTGATAATATATGATATTAATAAATAAAGCTTTAAAATTCCAATAAATGTTTATCGAAAATATTTCTATAAATGCATTTATTTATATTTATCTTTCATTTATTTACTTTATTTTTTTGCTATTTCTTAATTTTATATATATAACACATCAATCAATAACTCCCGAGACTAACCCAGAGATGGCGCTCGTAGTAAACCAGTAACCAGGTCTTTCTAGAGTACTAACCTTTGCTTGAAACGTGTCAAAATTTTAAGTCGATCGGACCAGAAACAGCTGAGTTATCGAGGTTGGAGTAAAGTCGTTTTGTAGTTTGTTTAAAAAATGGAAAAAAACAGAGTTTCGTGTTCTGATAAAACATTGTTTTTTAATGGGTAAAAACACATGTTGTACTTCGTTCAGTTACGTACATTGCTAAAAATATTTGGTTTCAAAGTTTACAGCGAATACTTCCGTCTTACATTTATGTGAGCTGTATATTGGAAACAAGCTTTTCCTATTTATATTTTCTCTTCAAAATAAAAGCAGAAAAACAAAATAAATTTGAGACATTAATATCTGGTTTTTAAACATTCCTGATTTGTTTCATGAAATGTAATAATGGTAAAATATAAATAAAATTGAATGGATTTGTTACATTTATTTTAACAATTCTTCATCTATGATTATTCTCGAGTCTTTTTATCATTTTTATTTTAGAAAACATAACAACTTACAATTATGTCTAATTAAAATACAAACAATTTGTATTGATTATAATCTATATTAATGTATCAGAAAACTTTTCGAAAATTGTTTATTCTTTCTAAGCTGTCATTATTAGTTTTTAACTTCATTATTCTTATTAGCGCCGTGGTAACCTGGCAGGAAGCATAAATTGTTAGAGTTTTTAAATTAAATTCTTATGAACTCAGATTCAACTAAGAGCTATATTTTGGAATGTAATTTCCTACTTGTGTGATCAAAAATCAGATCAAACGCAGTTACCCTGTTATTTAGTGCAGTATCATTCAAATTTGTTGACTCATTACAAACTTTTAGACTATAAGCCTTTTCGAACCACATTTGCAGAAAAATATCTTGAAATGTCTTTTACAATTACTTTTAAGATGTTATAAATACTTAATGTGTATAAACAAATTAAGAAAATTATTGTATTTTGAAACTTTTAACATAAACCATAAGCAGACCTGAATCTAGACTGTGTCTTCAGTGGTGGTGTTGTAGCTCGTTATCAACCAACTAGCACAACTAAAATTTAAAATTAGCTAGGTCTTTTAGTGAAACTTTGTTGTATGCTGTTATGTTGGCTTCATTACAAAATTTCATTTTCGGGCCAAAATTGTTCTAGTGTATTACTTAAGATCGTTATATTATTATATTATTTAAATGATCAATGATTAAATCATATTTTATTAATTTTATTTACTGTTAATGAATAAAAATATGGCGCTTTATTTAACATTTTCTTCCTAAATATTTTGTTTTGTGGGATTATAAATACCATCGAAGGAATTTCTTACGCTACTTGAGTGACTTTGTTAACTTCCTACCGAACGATTATTTGGCGAGAGCAATTCACTGAAAGGAAAATGCAACTGGTGGTGATACTGAATAGGACAGTGACAGGTGGATACAAATTTGGTCTTAAATTTTGAAAGTTCCCAAATTTGGCGACACAACTAGATCTAGACCAAATTCGACCTTATACACTTCGGTAGAACTGACTTAATGTTTTCTTGAAGGAACCTCTTGATCAAAGAGCTGTAAAATAGGATATCAAGCTTTATCCTCACAAATTTACAAATTATTATTGCCTCTCTATTTTCACAATAGAGCATCTTAATAAGACAATAAATGAAAAGGTAGCCAATAGAGTTTTATTTTCTAGAAATATATTCTGCTGAATAATAAACAAAAGCAGCTATAGAATTAAAATAAATTGATAAAATAAATATTTTAATGACTTGGCTGTGATTGTTTTTATTGCAAAGCTTTTACGTCTGGAATAATTGTTGGAATAATTGTTTAAATGTTCTCTTTAGCATCAATCTGTTTCTGTATTTTGTTTTGTCGCAGCGTACAAGAAAAGATTTTTCGCATATAGGTTGAAACAAATAATAGTCTTCATAGCTCTTTTAGCATTTCGGATATTTCTTCTCAAATGTCAATCAAAATGCATAATATCAACCTTACTAATTTCATTTTCAACTAAATGTGGTTTATATATCAGTTTGAGATATAGACAATAAGAACGGAGACTAATATATGACCTAATGAATCTCGATTAATGTATTTGAAGCTCGTGACTTTAGAAAGTGAAATTTTATTTTATCCATAAAGTATTTATTTTACAAGAAAACTGCCTTTAAAAATTCGATATTGTACTTAGAATTAAGGTACTAAAATTTTGACACTTCGATTAACAAGTGATCACTTGCGGAACCCTGTCAAAGTTCAAGGAACCAGATTTGAAGACCTCTGCCCTAGACAAAAGTAGAAGCATCTCCGGCTGATTTTGGGTTACATATATATATGAGCCACTATGTCTCAATTAGTGTATGTGTAGAAAAGTGATCTCCCCGATTCGAATGCGATTGTGCGAATTTCAGATTTGTGTTAGAGTATAGTTTATGTTGTGTCAGATAGTTTCTTGTTAAAAGGTAGTTATTGTATTTACAAGATAATAAAATTGGAATTTATTTCGGAATAACCTATTGATTGAATGCGTGGACCTCTCCTGCAATGCAGAAAAGTCGATTAACCATATCAGAATTACACCTTAGTGAGAGAATAAATCAAATTTAGAACAATTCTTAAATTCTGACTAAAAGTATTCTGAAAGTTTTTCATGAATATAATTTCCACATTGCCGTAGACCCGATGACACGCACGATATTTCTTGTACAATTGCAAGTACTGAAAGACAAGTCTTGGTGATCAAGCATTAAATCCTCTTTCAGAAATAAACGTTTTTGTTTTGTTTATCGTTTAACTCGTTTAGGATTCAAAATTACATACCTTTGCCGGTCAATTACCGTATTTCGTAATCAGTTTATCTGATGTAATTATTCATATTCACTCACTTGTATACAAGGGATTAGAGGTCAAATATTTATAAGTCGTACGAATCAATTCCTAGTTCGATACTCTGTGCCCTGCGGTTTCAGGTTTATTATAATTCAAACTAGTTTGTATTATCTTTGTTCAACCTGTCCTGGTTAGCACAAATGGTAATTTGGTTTTATTTCAATCATTCGTATTGCGTGTTTTCTTTATTTCCTTTTCAACTTTTGTATATACGATCGGTTTTGTTATCATTAGTGAATAATTATTATTTTCAATGACATCAATTCTTGTTTGTTGCCTTGATTGATCCGGTGCTATGTGGGATTAGGCAAAAATTTATTATCTCCTTTCTTTTGGATATTTTAGCAATTCATTCAAATATTTCATCTTCTGTAAAAATGCTCTTAAACATGTTCTAGAGTAGCTTCTATTTCTCTCAAAATTCTTGCAAATTAATATTGTGTTGTAGGTTATCTTGAGTATATTCAAAAATTTCTATTTATTTTGCCTTGTATGGGTTGCAGTTAAAACATTTTGAGAAAGGCAGATGTGTTTCAATTACGCGTTGAAATCCTCCCTCGATTATTTATGGCCGCCTTTGATACATTCGTTTCAGAAAGAAATTTTATTAATGTCTTAATCACGAACTGGAACGTAAATGAAATTATTGGTGACTTATAGGGTTGTGATATTATATCAACTTTTGTTTCGTCATTTTTGCTGGAAATTGGAAAACAGTGCCGCATTTTGCGATATAAATTTTCTTAATATACTTCATACCGAGTGCTTATGTTTAAGAGAAAATCAACGGGAATTTCAACAATTTAATCGCCTTTGGGATCTATTAATACAAGCCTAAAAATTATTCTTTTAGGAAGATTACCATAAATGAGCATGGTTTTCAGCCCCAAGTTGAACATAGTTGCGTTGAGATTGTGGATACTCTGTAGTGCACTTGTTCTCAAACGCTGTAGTTCATGTACCTCTAGGATTATTTGATGAGATAATGTATTTACCAACTGACAGTAATATCGGAAATGGGACCGTGGTAGCCTAGTGGTCAAAACATCAAGCACTAAAGAGCCGTCGTATAGAGGGATCATTTCATTTCTGCAGTCGGGTGCCTTTAGTCCTTGCCAAAGTGTGGCGCGATTTGGAAAATGCCTCCCAAATGTCGACTCGTCATATGGCCGTTATTCAAATTACGAGGTGGTTGCAGTTAGTGGTAAAAATAGGCGAGACAGAATTGTTTTAATAAACAATATAGAAAAAGACTTAAGATGCTGCATTTGTAATTCTTGTTCTACGTCTATATTTATTTTGTTTCTCTTAAAATTTACTTTTAGCATGTACGAAAATGATAACACTTTGATGATTTCAGTATAATTTGAAATTGACTTTCCTTTTAAGTAGCGCAATACTGTAAATAGAGCACCTCTCCAGCACTTAGCTAGTTCATTAAATGGAAATAGCTCTTAAGTTAATAAAGACGAAATTATAAGCAGAGAAAATATAGAAATCTGACATCTACAGAACTCTTAAATCCTCTGGCCCAAGCAAGTAAAATATCTCAGGGGATCTTTGATATAACTCTTACTTTCAGATAACAGCTAGGTTAAACAAAATTATAGCAGTGGCGGTAAACTCTTCTTCCTAATTTCTTGGAAATTCAGGTATAACCTTTTGAAAAATCTTATCTGTACTCTGATTCATCGCAATCTTTGGTTGTCCAGGTTGGATATTTGCCAAAATTCAAGCCAGTAATGTCATTGAAAAGCTCAAAATTTCATCCTTAGACAATTACTGACTAGCTGTTATGTTCCATTTGGGATATCAAATCAGAAGAATATTAATACACGCTGTTTGTGTCGTCATTTACTAAATGAAAGATCTCCATCACAACTCTAATAAGTATACTATTTCGTTTTAAACCTGAAATAAATATTTAAAAGCAAAATGGCATAAAATTACTCATTAATTTCACTCGAAAAACATAATATTACTCAAAGCCACTTTCTGCACAAACAAGAACAAAAACTCAACTGTTGCCATTCGCAACTACAAACTATTAAAAAGCAAAGATACTAATCTGGTAGCGTATCAATTCATCAGTATGTACGAAGCAGGTGCGATCACTGCCAAGTACCCTCAATAAAACAATTCATAGTCAAATTTCAAGCTTTTCAACAACATAGACAGTACTGAAATAAATCTTTCAGAAAAATGAAATGCACCCCAAATCACTCAAATCCTCCAAGAAGACCAGAAACATTCTCCCGGAATAACTCCCAATAAACTCATGACCAATCACAACTTCGGCGGAATCGGCTTATAAACCTTGCTGTCAAACTGTTTCCTCACAAAGCAACAGTATTCACATTTAATTTTCTTGCTACACTTAACTTGCTCCTTAGAATTTTAACTTCAATTTTCACTCAAGTGTTTTCAAACCTGCATGCAAATAGTTAAATGTGCATTTTCAATACCTTCTGGACAAGCGTAGAAACGAAAGTCATGATATCTCTACTCAGTACAAAAAGGTCAGAGCACAACTAAGTACTCTAGCGAACTTCTGCGTCACGTCGTTCCGTTTTCTTTTCAAGTAAACTAATAATGACACAGTATCATCATCGAGGCGTTATTAATTCGTGAGCCTTGCTATTATTGGTAGATATTTTTACAATATCGGAGATTCTTAGTTAAAATGAATTTTCAAAAATCACTTGAAGGCCCTTCCATTTATACGAAGATCGCCATTCTGTAAGGACACGGTGCTAAAATTTAATCTTGTCTGTTCAATACTTTGTAACCACAGATATAAGATTCAGTTCATAATACAAAAGTTAAGGGGAATTCGAAATAGCCGTTTAAAGTTACTTTAATTTTGTGATATTCTTCTCTACCATTCAGAGTTATACTTTTCTCCCAGCATTTCTTGACCTTTCGTAGGTCATCGCTATAAATTCAGCAGATTGTACTCTCCACGCTGCGGGTACTTCAATTTACAGCTTCAATAATCTAAACAAACCATACATAAGGCTCATAAACATGCGAAATAGAATTTTGTCCTGATATCTCAGATTATTTCTTGTCAACACTTTACAGTTCGATTTATGCAATTAAAACTAGGATTATATTAATCATATGTAATTGTATGTGGCTAGAATACTCCCAAAGCCGCCAGGTGGCATTTGTCACAAAGTCATTGGAATGGATGTATAAATAATACAATTTTATTCAATTGTTTGTACAACAACAAGTCCCATTTATTGCTGTAAAATTAATTTTCTTTTAAAGGTGTTTCGTTGGCTAACATATTTGTCTGCTTTGAATCCAGGTTCTTCAAATCGGCGATGGCGTTGGTTCCGAGGACGACCAGGTGCGGCTGCTGCTTCAGCTGGTCAGGACAGATTCTCTCCATGGAGGACGCTATGGACAGGGTAAGAGCAACCCACACCTTTGCGTTTCTGCATGCATTGCGACAACGAGAAAATCTCTTTCGTGTGTTTTAGTTTTATTTATTTAAAGTTCATGGAATGAGTTGTTTGAAGAAACAATCCATGAACAAAATGTCATTTTATTTTTGCTCTTCAATTATTTGATAAATCCTTTTTCTTTTCAAACAACTTTTCACTTGTCTTTATACTCAATTTTATAAGGGATTTGGTAAAACCCCAAAAGAAAATGAAGTATCGAGTTTCGCATAAAAATTGTTCCCGTGTAATGAAAATAAAGTGTAAAGATTGAATTTTCTGGGCACCTCCTGAGATCCTCTTCAGATGTGAAGAAGGCTCGCGGAGAAGGATGCAATGGAGAAAACAACAACGTACGAATGTCAGAAGCGTTTTCAGGCTAAGTACTGAATGTGATCTTTAAGAGGGATGTATCTATCTATCACAAGGAAGTGTCAGGACATTCGACAAGTGCACACATGCAGGCAATCTACTCAACAAAGAGCTTTTGATTCTTGAACAACTTGTGAGATGCGACCCAGAGACGAAAATGACTTGAAAAGGGGAATGATTGGTTTTGTTGCACGATAATGTCCCGGTGCATCGCTCTAACTTTACTGGAGACACCTCCCAATTCTCCCCGACCTAGCCGCAAAGGAATTTTACCGTTTCCGCGGCTGAAAATTGAATGGAAGGAGTACTTTTACTAATTCTGAGGGAAAGGAAAATGGTGCAGTACACAGCTTAAAGAACTTCCCAACACATGGTTTCCGAGAGTGTTTAGAACTGTTATATAAGCCAGGTGTGCTGAATTTTCAAGGACAATACTTTGAAGGAAAATGAGGCATAATTAACAATTATGTATATTTCCGCAGAAAAAGATAGTTGAATGATAAAAAGAGGTCCCATGGGTCTGCGTCTCATAGGACAGGTTTAAAAATGACTGAAATTTATTTAATATAATAGCCTCTCTCTAATGCAGTTAAAATCTTCATAATCTTCATCAGTATCTACAAATATATCCTCACTTGAAGGCTAGTACATCCTCATGAAGGCCGTGGCAACAGACCTCAGTCATTTTAGGCCTCTTTCAGTGACGAGAATATTATGTGAGCAGAGACTTTCCTCTCTATCACGCCGAAGGAGGAAGGACTTGAGCCTCAACTGTTTTAAACGCATCCAACTTTCTCTACTCGTTGGATAGTAGCGTCGGACTGGAACACGACTCACGACAAAACAACACCATCACGAGTTCGTGACCAGGACCATTTAACTGTGATCAAACTACGGTGACTAATAAACTTTGGCTAGGGCTATATGGGCTCGTGATTTGGCACTGTATTTATAGACAAATGCTGCCAGTGCAAAAATTGTTCGGAATGATGATCGCTGATTTAAACTTAATTCATAGACCGTTGATAATTTAGGGGTCATCTTATAGAACCAGATATAACATATGGTATAAAACTTTTATAGTATAAACTTATATAGTATAAACTTTGATACTAGTTCACAAAATTAATCAAGAACGTTAATTATCTTTTGGCTAGTGTGTTATAAAAACTGTTTTAGTTTCCGTATTATATTGCATACAAAATTTTATTACCTGAAAATGCTATTTGTGGAAAATGTAAAAAGAAAAATTGTGAATTAAATTAGAATCCACATATATAATATATAAAAGCGAAGTTACATAATGTTAAACCTCTTAAATTAATAAAATATATGTTTTTCTTATTTAATTAAATTAGATAATTTAATAAAAGAAATACTGGGGGTATGAATAATAAAATGATTAGTATTACTGAGTTGTATTTATCAACTATGAAGGAGTATGTGTTATTGTTGATTATGAAATTTATTTAAATCAATTTGCTGAGTAGTAAATGTTATCTGGGTCTAAATAATTTATCTTGCCAAATCGAAACCCCATTGGCGTCATCTTTAGATTCTTATCGCCTAAAATAATTAGAAAACAGCAACCATTGTCTTATTATTTTAACAAACAAATTTACCGTCATTGGCAACCCCGACAAATATGTAGTCGATAACCTTTCCGTGTTGATTGAAACACATATATTTGTGCAGTAAATGGATTGGATGTGAAATAATGTAAAATAAATTTCAAAGAAAATAAAACTATAAATAATATCAACAGTAAAATAGTTGATAAGTGTTAATAAATTTTATAATTTACTAAATGATGCGAGATTTTATAATGCAAATATTTCATTCTCTGATATTCTTATTGAAAATTTAAAAATAAGTGCGAGTATTTTCATGTTGACAAGATAATCAAAATATGCATTGTCACTAATATATGTATTTACAAAATTCTCGATTCTTGGTGAAATCTGTAGACCCCATGACAATAATCAATCCATTTTGAAAATGTCTTCATTGAGTTGAATTAAGCATCTTGAAATACTTTGGACTAAAATAGAGAGGTGCAGAAATACAAAGCAAGTATCAAAGAAAAGCAAAAAGAACAAAGGAGGCCAACGGCTATCGTCCTCCTTTCTCCCCAAATGACGAAATTCAGAATTCTGCTGAGCTTTCAAGTTTAGAGGCGTGTGATACTATCGCTCTACGCGCGACTTTATAAAGCAGGTATTGACACCTGCAGTCAAAAGCATTTGAATGTAGGTTGGTAAATTTAGTAGGGTATTTAAAGTAATGTTGAAGAAAGTTACAAAACAGAAAGAAAGGGATTTCGCGGTTTTCTTATTACATCTATATCGCGGATATTAGCATCTCTCTCATAAATTGAAATATTTCGTTTTGAAGTTATGTTTTGCGAAAATTTCATCTTTAATAAATGTTTTGTAGCTTCTAATAAATTATAATAACTCTGATATTAAAATTATTTCATAATCGGAGTATGCATAAAGTGGGTCGTTCAATAAGTTCTCAGGGTGAGGGTTGCTCGTAGCATTTTATTAAGCTTCACGACTCTCTAGACAACCGTCTAAGTCTCGAAGTGACTCGTATTCGTGATCATGATGCCTTTCCTTACTCTCAAATATCAGCATAATTTTCCGGCCGATGAGACCTCATTTTTGGAAAACATTAACCGGGAGGCTGCAATGTTTGATTTTTGCTTGATTTCTGATGCACAATGATCAGATATCATCGACGGTGATATAACTCATTGCAGCAACAATCAATTTTGATTTGACTGCGGAGTATTTACCTAATCAAAACTATCATATGAATCTTCTCAAATTTATTTTTACTCTGTTTAACAGATGGCAGCACCCAATGGTCTGTAATTTTCCTTAATGATGCCATCTGTCTTTAAATACAAAATTACTTTAACCACCCTCAATCAATTTATATGAAAACATAATTCAAAGTTATTCGAAATAGGGTCAAATACAATACCCCTTCTTATGTTTTGAAGCCAAAAATTTTCGATATATTTGAAATTTTCCTTTTTATCTAGTTAAAACCACTTTCCATTCCATAAAAGTACTGGAATGAAAATTAAATTCGCCAAGGTCCGGTATGGGTTCGGTATCCCTCAGACGTTATCTCTTTTTAGAATAAACTGTTTCTTAAAAATATTTTACCTGTGGAAGAAGATAGAAAACATTCGAAAGAGTGTACCCGTATGTCGAAAGCGGGTCATTACCACTCAGCAGTGTTGTCCACTCGAATTCGAACTGTTCTTTATTTTGTTACCTAAAACTGACTCTTTATTTCAGAAATCCTTGACATATTCACCTATTTAAAATTGAAATAAAAATCTTTATTGTTCTTCACCAGCAGGTCAGTTCAGTGCTCGAGCAGTGAGCAGGAAATTTCTATTCTGTTTCACCTTGCCGGAGCTCGGGTCACTGATCTTTTGTTGGTCAAACTAATGACGACGAGGAAGTGGACCTTTCCATGAGAGTGATAGCATCTCCATGTAACTGTGCATTTCCTCGTAAAAATTGAAAAATTCGCTCTCTAAGTAGGTTTTGTGGCTTTATTACACTGAGGAATCTACTTGGGAGAAAGTAACAATTTGTAGATGTGATTTCAGAGCAAAACTGACGATAAATCTCAATGAAATGTGATTTTATCGACTGTTTATCTATTAAATAGATTGGCTTATCAGTGTGTCGAGACCTTTTATGTCGAACTTTGATTTTTGACAATGATTTATCGCGTCTTTGATAATATATGATATTAATAAATAAGCAAAATTTATAAATGTTTATCGAAAATATTTCTATAAATACTTATTTATATTTATCTTCATCTTTTATTTATTTACTTTATTTTTGCTATTTTTATTATATATATATATATATACAAGAATCGTTGTTACTAATCTGGAATTATTTAGCTCAACTTTTAGTTTAATCTCCATTGTATTCTTAAATGTTCCCTTATCTATAAAGTTTTCTTGACGTAAAATCTCAAACCCTTGATAAGAAAGCAATCTATATCGAAGTTGCTTTTGAAGACGCAGTTTGAAAGAACAATTAATGTGCTGGAATGCTGATTTTCTCCCAAAACAACTTAGTAAATGATGAGATAACATTGAAATTTTGAAGATACTACGTATGAATTATCAGAACCTACTGCTTTAATATCGCGGGATAAGTTCACTAACTTCATTTTTAGGATTGTTATCTTTATTATGATGTAAAAAGTTTATTAATTTAAGAAAATAGCACCACGATATATAGACGAAGGAAAGTTTTCATTATTATAAAGAAGTAACCCAGATATCTGGGTAAAATTTGATCGGTATATTAACTGATGCTTCTGTACGTAATATGTTGTAAATTACAGCTATTCGTGTTTATTTGTTTGGTTTTAGGACGTCGTAGATTGAAGTAACTCACAGTAACATAAAACCTTAATTATTAAACTGAATCAAAAAGTTTATATCATTAGTAAAAATAATTGAAATAAAAACTTACTTTTTATTTTTTATTCTTTAAACTTTTAATAGTGACTCTACAGAGTTATACATTTCTCCCGGCATTTCTTGACCTTTCAAAGACCAGCACATGGTGGAACTAACTCAACAGATTGAACTCGCTATCTTCTCCATTTTGACGGTTACTTCAATCTACGGCTATTTGAAACCAAACAAATAAGATTATATTCATAAAAATCAATTAATATGCAGAATAGAGTTTATTCAGACATCTAGATTATTTCTTGATAATAATTTAAATTTCACCATGCCTCCCCCTGCACACATGCATACATATATTTCTGTGTTTACTAAAATATAAATTGGTTGAGGTGTATATATGAATAAATGCATAATAGCTATATATATAATATCGTTAATATGAAGGAAGAAAATGCGAATTTCGCTTTTGCGTTCAGTTTAAATGTATTAATGAGCATGAGGAAAGAGCGTGATTAATGCTAAGATCAAATAATTCAGAAGCTTTTCTAAATTAGTTCATCTTCTAGAATCTGATAAATTAATTACGACTCGTTTGATTCTTCTAATGTTATTGTTGAAGAATTTGCTATTTTAATTGATTAACATTTTGATTTTTCCGCATCAGATTCAACCAGGAGAAATAGAAAACACAATGACATCAGTGTTCATGAAAATTGAGGTAAATTTTTCTCTGTTTCTATCCTGATCAATTGTTTCTAGTTCTATTTATTTTATTAATTCACATCCTTTTTATTTATCTTTTAATGGTTTTACACAAACAATTATATTAAGTAAATATTTCGTTGTTTAAACATTTGTTTGTTATTTTGTAAAGTTAATTAGTGTATTTTTATTCGATTTTGACATTTTTAGTTTTGTAGTGACCTTTTTAACTTCCAATAGAGCATTCTTGTGTCATTTACGTTATAATTTTTAGCGATTTGGTTTCCATTAGCGTCTGTAAAGTTTTCTTGAAACATTTTAAATAAATTAATTGTTTCATTTTTCTGGTTCCTCAACAATTAATAATTTCGTTCGTTGTTTAATGCATTTTAAACTCGTGAAGGACAATAACTGAATTTAGTTAACATTTAAGTTTCATCTCCTTGTACGGACTCGGCTTTCTCTATTGTAGAATTTATAAAATGTAATGCATTGTCTTTTGTTTTTCTTGTTATTTTAAACCAATTTAAGTGGTTGACAAGTGAATTTTAGTTTATATACATTAAACTCCATTTTAAACAAGATTTTCCTAGTTTAGTGAAATATAAAATATTATATGAAGAGTTGTTTGAAAACAAGTTGTTTTCCATCAGAAGAAATATAAAAACAATATC
>BMAW01124864.1:254780-271793 GCA_019974015.1 Nephila pilipes | reverse complement strand
AATAAGTTGTTAAGAAAATTTTTTGTTACTTTTCTGTATATTATATTCGCCGTAAAAGAATAAATTAATAAATAATGTAATATTATTATATATAAATTCAGAAATACGATTAGAATTTGTCATAAGACGAATTATTCTAGTATTGCAAAAGTATTTACTTTGTATTGATGTTTATGAAATAAGTATGAAATACTGAAACGAACACGGAATTTTAAAGTGAAGAACCATACTCAAACAAATAATATATTACAGCCAAATATTTCATATGTATAAGAACTTATCGGATATTGTATTTATGTTGATAAATGTGAAATATTTCAATTAGGTTCTTTTCTGATTAAAATCTTTCATTCATTACGTGACTCAGACACTCTGGTACGCGCAGAGTTTTAATTTTAAAAGAACTCTTAAAATTCTTAAGAAATCGGACACTGTGCAAAATATTTTCTTTGAACTTTTTAATGACTTAGCTAAGATATAATCTGATTTTAAGCTTATTTACACTGACGGTTTTAAGTCAGTAAATCATGTCGATACTACACATGTAATAGACAGTTCACCTCATGCTTTTCTATTTAATCCTTCATGTTCTATTTTTACAGCAGATGTTTCCGCTATTAATAAAGCATTAGAAAGTGTTTCAAGTTTACCCGAAGAAAATCTTACTGTCTTCATATATTTTATAAGTGTTTTGGAATCTTTAAAGCATCCAAATCATTCTTTTTTCATACCCATTGATCATCGACTCATTAAAAAAAATCATAACCTAAAACATCCACTTGATTTTTTTTAAAATTCCTACTATTAGTTCACACTGTCACTATATATATATCTTGTTCAAATTTTCAATCGTTAATAAAATAGTTTTTATTCATCCACTCAAGTTTAAACACATTTTTTATACCTTGCAGTGGATGACACTCGATGTTAATACAGTTTTTTCAAATATTAGTTAAATTTAATTGATGAAAATGCAGTTTAGCCCAACCACTTGGCGCGATTTCAAAAATTGCCAAACCTGGCGATTTTTCTTTTTTTGGCTGAACGTTAAGTCCGCGAAACGGGCCAGGGTAGTCACATTTGGCAAAATACCGCCAAATAATTCCTGTCGCCAAGTGTGGTTGGGATAAACTGCATTCCTACCATTTAATTTGCCTGATAAATTTCTTTTGCCACTTAATATTGTGATTCTGTCATATGTATGTACATAATTATATTAATTGTAATTATTTAATAAGAAGTATCTAAAATAAAATTTTTCTTTGTTGACCTAAGTAGGAATTGACTTTAATTTTTTTTTTTTATATATTACTTGTTTATTGGATACCTTAATGCGTGGGCATCAAGGGCAACGGAGCAGTAGATAGTGCAGATAAATCAGCAACCTGTACAATTACTCCCGCCGTTACATATTCCAATATATTAAAATGCATTAAATCGGCTATTCATAATCATTGGCAAGATCAATGAACCAAGAAGTAGATAATAAACAACATCATGTGAAAACCTATATCTCACTGGCACGCATTTTTATGTTGTAAACAGATCATTATTTTTACTCATCTACATATTGGGCATACAAGACAGATACATGGGCACCTT
The DNA here is from genome assembly GCA_019974015.1 of Nephila pilipes. NCBI lineage: Eukaryota > Metazoa > Arthropoda > Arachnida > Araneae > Nephilidae > Nephila > Nephila pilipes. The sequence continues at coordinate 270,191 of BMAW01124864.1, read as the reverse complement.
CTGGGAAAAAATCCTCCCATGTACAATTAATGTATTTTTCTTGTGTCTGTGAGACTCATCTTGACCGAGTGTTCTGTTTTAAAATCTGTTTATTTTAAACATTTTAAATAACACTTACTATCTGTAATTGACTTGCTCGGGGAAAACTCACAACCAAATATTTTTAATTGCTTACTCAACATTGGGTTTTATTCCATACATATAATTTTATAAAACTACGTTTTACAATTTATCTCGAGCTTGAATTTTAGATTGCTTCATATGAGTAAATTTTTAACTTTTCGTCTTTGTATTTGACACAATATGTCACATGAAGACTCAGTGCCGTGAATTCCACGCAACCCACCATAATATAGACAAATAGTATATATATATATATCCATAAAAATAATGAATTAATAAAAAAAAAAAAAACTAAATTTGGAAAATAAGAGGGGAGAAAGGAAAAAAGCAGTTAAATTTAATTTAAAAGGCGATAAAAGATTGTTGAAAGCTTACAAAAAATGTTAAATACAAAATTTAAAAAAATATTTAGAAAGTAGTATACAAAAAAAAAAGTAATTGAAAAAAATATTGCAATAGTATGGTGTACACACCAGTTCTATATCAAGCTGCATAATTCGAGTAAAATCATTTCCCTGTTAGAAAAATGCTGAAGTAATTGACATAACTAAAAAAGAAAATTAAAAATCAAAACTCATTTTCAAATACCAAGTAAATAAACAACAAATTAACTCAATACCCCCAAAAATAAATAGAAAAGATGAAACTTCTATCAAATCAGAAGAATGTAAAAGAAGGGAACATTTCATATAAAATACTGTAACAGACTTTAAACTGTTATAAGCCGAGTTTTCCTAGACTTATGGGCGCAACTATCTGCTTCTTTAGTATGTTATATTGTTAAAACGGTTAAGGTACTAAATAAATGATTGAACAAGAACTCCAAAAATCAAGAAGAGTAATAAGTAGGAAAGAAAAATACATTAATAATTTCGCAAATAAATTAGAAATATATCACAAAAAAACCCTGATTATTATATGAAAAAAACTAATAAGATTAAAACAAAAAAGAAAATTTTAAATTTCTATTAGAACTAACAAAAGCCCTAAAACACCACAGATTTTATTGAAAAAATCAGTAACTTATCAAGTTAACTTTAAAATTCAAATTAAGATTATCGTAAGTTAAAAACAAGCACAATATTTTTTGAAGATAATTTACATAACTGCTGTTGTACTTAATAATATTAATTCAGTGCAAAAATAAACCATTAATTAAAAATTGCTATCAATTTTAACTCTCAAACCACCTTAAGAACAGCATAGCAAAAAGAGAATAGAAATATGGAAAAAAAAATTAAAGATGTAATTTAATGCAGTCCCACACTTCGGAGTGAGAAAAATGTGTTTAAACTAGTTTCTCTGATCTAACCATCTCATCTTCAGTAATTACATTATCATTAAAGAAAACCAAAGAAGACCAAGGAAATTGAATTTTAAAAAAAACTATTAACAGAGATTCAAAAATAGGAAAATAAAAAAAAAAAGGAAACGTTTTTCATTTAACAGAACTTCTTCGGAAAAAAATAAAAAAATTTGTCGTTGTTTCTTTCTCTTATTGAAATTTCCAATCTCTTTTGCTGGAAAAAGTAAAAAAACACCATTCGTCGGAATGTTTGAAACAAAAGCAGTAGGAGCGCACTCTTTGGAAATTCATTCGGTGGAATTTGAAGAAACTAGTGTTCTCTTATCTCGCTCAGGAGGCTTCTCGCTAAAACAATCGCGTCGTCGTGTTTCTCCGCGAAAAACAAACCTCTTCGGATTGTTTTTCCTCAATTTTCCGCTTCGATTCCTGCGCTCGACACCGGATATCCTGTCGCGGAAGTACAAGCGCTCTACCTGTGTGTTCACCCTCCCACACCTGCGAGGATCGCACGCAAACCTCAAAACAAAACCCTTTCTCTCCAATTGCTAAAAGTGAAAAAAACTAGATGAGATTCACAAAGGTTGAGAATCGTTAAACTTGAACTTTGTTTCATTTTCAATTTTCTTGGATTAATCTTCTAATGGTACAGTTTACTAACTTAAATAACTTGATAATAAATCGGAGATTTCTTAAAATTATTTTACATTTGGTTGCTTTTTATTTTATTTTTCTGCTAGTGGACCTGGCAATGCATCGCTATTGCTAAATTTGAGTATATTTATGAATAAAATCAATGTGTATGCGCAGTTTAATTTATCTCAATTCATTGAGTTATATGATTTATTTTTTCAAGTAAAATGATACGAATTGTATATGATGATTCCTTTTTGCCCCCTGTTTTATTTCTGTCTTGTTTCTAACACAGTACCCCCCCCCCTTTCTTCTTCAGCTGTTAAATTATTCAGTTGCACATTGGAAAATGATGTTTTATTGTATTTCGTTCATTAACATTTTGTATTCAGTGTCTTTTAAGCAGTTGTATTGTGAAATAATTCAATCTTCTATTAACGCCGTAAAAACAACAGCATTACCAAACGGTTTTCGTTTAAACCAATTTCTTTATAATCTCGGCTCTAATAAAAACAAATTGTTAAAAGTTCGGCAGAATTGGTCGCATGAGTTCATAGGACATACATGCGAAAGTATTTCATTTTATTTAGATGTAGATTACGCTTTGATTAATTATTTCGATGTTTGAGAAATAAAATAATTTTAACTGTTCACTTTTTGTACATCGTTATTGGAAGTTTATACTTACTTTTTATAAATTGTGCATCTGAAATTTTAAAATCTGAATATGCAGAAAACAATCAAAATACAACATCGCTGCCTTTCTAAATTTATTCAAATCACTCTCTGAACACTCATGGACTCATAAAATCTGATGGAGGTTCCAAATGGAGTGGTGTGAAAACTTAGAAACGGAGTTGCTAACTCAGGTGTCATTCTCGTCACTAGACCGAGACTTAAAATGACAGGATTCCTCACTTACAGTAAACGAATTGTTTCTAAGTGGATGTTATTAATTTATAAGTCAATCAATATGAACACTCCTGGTACTATTAAGAACAAACTATGAAATTTTCAGCGAAATCGATAGCGTAGTTTTTGAGTCTATAAAGCACACACACACTCACAGATTATCTTTTATTGATATATATATATAGGTTTATTTTTATAATGTACAATGAGAAACTTTGAAGGTAGCGCACCAAGAAGGATGGCTTGGATTGAAACGAAATTTAATATACAAAATGATACAGATGAGAGATTCACTTGATCCGATATCAAGACAATTAAGCAGATATAGAGTATACAATTAGACAGATACTGTACAACTTCAATAGAGCATCGGGCAGCCTCCTGCTGCAATATATGCCGCAACACGGTCCGACATTGAGCTGATTAGACGTCAGATGTCCTGAGGCAGATGGGCCTACAATTCCAGAACACCTCTGCACCTCCAAATCGGCACACAGCGACACATGGCGTTTCAGATGATACCACAAATATTCTTTAGGGGACAAATACGGGAAGCGGCCCGCCATGGAAGCATCTGAACATGATGTAGAAAGTTTTGAGCTACTCTAGCAGTATATGCACGAGCATAATCTTGTTGAAAAATTGCCCCTGGAAGACTATTTAGGAAAGGTCCCTCGTGGAGTCGGAGATGGTCATCAACATAATCCTGGCCAGTTAAGATTTCCAGTACCTCTAATTAGAGTGGACCAGCTATTATAGCCTGTACCCCCCCCCTCAGACAATTACGCCTGTTGTGCGGGCAGTGTCTCGCGCGACAGCCGGTGAAATTGCATCTTTCACCAGGGTGAAACTCATACCCCTACGCGGCTGTCATCTGATCCCATAACGAACCGAGATAATACTACGATTTGCCACCTGGACATTCCACATCACTTTGACTTGGCACCACTGTAGAAGGAGTCGCGGATGTTTCGATGTTAAAAGCAGTACGCGGAAAGGGTGCTTGAATTATAGATTCGTTTCCGCAAGGTGTCTGTAAATGATTCGTGGAACAACTAGCAGCCTTTCATCCGATGGTATCGTGGAGCCAGTCATTGTGTTATCCACGAGCACTTGCCGCACGATCCTCTCGCCTCTTCATCTTTCTGGTCCCTCCAGACCCGGTTCTTCGCACGTGGTTGTCATCCACTACCCACTGCTCCCGACATGTTCTGAAAACACACTCCGAATGATCGACCTAGTGAAGAACATGGCATATCGACTGTCCTGCGGTTGACATGCCGATGATCAAACTCAGTTAATTGTGCGAAATGTCATCTGACACTTCTACCTCGGAAATGGCTTCTTCGTTTACTATTTATTGCTAATAACTAAACCTTTTTCTCTTTTTCTCATAAAAATTCCTTTTAAGGTACTCTGTACATTAAAGTATACAACAAATTCAGATTTAAAATGTTTGAACTCAAAAAATGCTTATATGACTTCTGTACTTCTTTAATCCAGTTGTAACTTTTACAGCTATTCGTATGAGATATTCTATGCCATTTTTCTGCCAAATGTTACGTTTTGTATGTATTCGCTTTTGTGTTTCTTTCCTTTCTTCATCATTCCAAAACAAATTTTTAAGTTACTCGATAGACTCTGCTATTTTTCAATTCGACTTTTAAAAACCTCGAACTCATTTTTGCATTTTGTTGTAATTAGTTTTAATGATATCCTACATTTGTTGATTAAGTATTTCTTTTTACCCACTTTTAAAAACACTTATTATTTTATTTAACCTGAAATGTTTTTGTCTTTATTTCATATAAAAGAATTTTCATATCTATGTTAAAATGTATTTCTTTATCTGTCCTAATATATTTCAATTTAATAATAGTTAATATGAATAGTTGTGTTTGGTATCAAATCATCAAGTTTGCTGGATTCCAACTTTGGCTGTCGTTTTGGCAATTTTGATGAAGAAACTGACGATCTCTGTATTTATAAGTCAGATGAGAATGTGAGTTACATATCACACGAACACGAGAAAAATTCTGATAACTGAAATGTAAAATTTATACCCTAATTTGCCGGCATTTTGAAATGACTTTAGAAAATAAGCTGCTTGCGTACACCTCTGTTTTACCCGAAATTCTGTCATACGCTTGTCCAGTGTGGGAATATGCGACTAAGTCAATCATTAAAAATTTCTAAAAACTCTGTTTTTCACATGATCACACAATCAAGATCGTTTTTTAAAAATTCAGAAAGAAGAGAAGCTATAAAAATTCCTGCTGTTAAAGATTTTAATAAAATTCTTTAATTCCAATCAATATTCCGAAAATCATTATATGTTAAATTAAGAAGAATAGTATACAAAGTCTAATACCTCAAGAAGAAGAAGAATTTAGAAGAATTCTACTTAGTTCATATGACTGCCATACATTTTTAATTTTAAACATTTTTTTTCTTAATTTCTATATTTTATAATTCTATATTAGGTTTTTAAAAAGATTTTATCAACACACTCTGCACTTAATTTGCTCTGTCTACCTCACTTTTACCGAAAAAGCATACTTTTGGAGCATCCAATAGATTCACTTTCATCCGAAATCGCTCGACCAGTAGAAAGGCTTCCTCTTAGCGAAGGTCATTGCGGTCAAAAAAAATCTCACGAGTACATCTAAGACTGATCTCTTAGCGTCCATCTGCGTCAGCCAATGGGAAATCTTTCCCTTGTACCAACTTTACCTAAAGTTCAAAGCCCATTCCAGCAAGGCATTTAAACTGTTATTGGCAATGACACGAGTTTGAGGGTTACTTCGTGATCCAGTTCTCAACGAAAGTTTCAACATCGCAATAACGAGTTGAGAAGTGACCAAGATGTGAAAGTTAGGGGTGTTGATGTTTTCACTTACCTTTAATTTGTGTAAATAAAATGTCTTTTTATGAAATCTGATGTGTTGCGATCTGAAATGATTTTTTTTTTGTCTCCTCGGTTTTATTTAACGTGGGGAAAGAACTTGATAGTTTATTCGTTTTTCTTATATCAAACTTTTCCCGAAAGCTCTCTTTTAAATGGGTTGACATCAAAATCTTCACACTTACATTTAGCGATGCACAGTTTCTTTTATCTACATTTTGATTGATTGCTGTGATTAACGTTGAACATAGAAGCAAGACGAGAACTATTGGTGACGGACAGTGGTCAAGAGATGAGGACGACACCTGAGATGGCACCTCCCTCTTCAAACTTCCACACCATACAATCGGGAAGACGTGGAATCTCGACAAATTTAACGTGTATTAGCCCCACTCCCTATATGGTGGTTTTTGTGCAATCAGGGTCGAACCCACGATTCGACTGAAAGATTCGACGGGCGCGAACTTATGATCATGGCCACTAGACTACTGCAGCCACTATTTTCATCTCTAAATATATTTGTGGAATAAAATATTAATATTATTACCAAAACTATATAAATTGTTTAAGGATTGTCTTCATTAAAACGTAGCTGCCCAGTCTTTCCTATTACTCATATTTCAATTAAATCATTATAAGTATTAAATTTAAGTGCTTTGTTATTCGTTTTTCCAATAAAATATCAAACTTTTCCCTTAAAGCTCTATTTTAAACACATTAACTTCAAAGTCTCCGTATTAACATTTAGCGACACATTGCTCTATTTTTTTTTAAATCTCTTAAACATATTTGTTGAATAAATTACCAAAATTATTACCTTAATTGTATATTACTTAAGCGTCTACTCGTTTATAGAGAGTGGGATAAAATGAATTTGATTTTTGCAAACATGTCCTGCCAAAACCCAATTACACGACTCCTATTAAAAATGTAACCGTCAGTTTTCCTTTACTCTTCCCGGAATATATGTAAACGCCGTTATTGTATTATTTACAGGGGAAAAAGAGCGCTTATTTCCCCACAACTCCTGAACCTCTCTGAATATTTTATGATGCTTCCCTTAATGAATTCAAAGCACTCGAGTCTTTAAAGGGTATTAACTCTGCCGCTGTTGAACCCACTTTGAGGCATCTTTTACGAAAGAAAGGAGAGCACTGTATTGATCAAAGGGGGCCTGAGTTACCTTTCCTTCAAAGCCTGAATCGAATTCTGTGGAAAACCCTTTGATGTTGCCACTTAATGCGCATTAAAGTAATGTCGTTCGCGAAGATCGGTTTACCCGTGGACGCTTCAATATCCACTGCGTCGCTTTTAACCGAGGTAATTGTAGAAGATTCAATTCGTCAACGACAGGATTGTGTCATTTAAGACAACCTGTTTCGATATGCACTAGCCTCGTGACTCGCATTAAATTTCGTTAACTACGTTAGAGATTATTTTGAGTGGGAGCTTTGCTTTTTTATTGATTTTAATTTTGAGAAGTCCGACAGATGATAAATTCTTGTGTTAAGTGAATTAAAATTATTTCCTATCCCTTTCGATATGAAACGGGTCTTTTAATTTTCGTCATCTACATTTATAGGGTATTTGGACTAGAAGCTTTTGCTTCTTAAATGATGGTAATTTTTTTATTGTTTATAATTTTATTGATAGCACTTTTCTTTAAATACTTGACGTAAAGAGAATTAACATTATTTCTAATCTATTTCAATATGCAACGGGTTACGTGACTCACCCTAAATTTTATTCACGTCATTTATAGATTATTTAGAAGCTTTTGCTTTAAGTTCTTGATTAAAAATAAATTTAAATTATTTTCAATATGTTTCAATATATAACTGGTCGTTTTGAATTTCGTTGATCTCTTTCAATGAAGCTTTGGGTGGAAGTTTTGTGAATGGAGGCGTGTTTAATTAATCGTACTTTTTTTTTTATTGTGTTAAAAAGTTTTGAAGTAAAGTTAATTGCTAGTATTTTATGAAATTATGGATTTGACAGGGAATTCTTCAGATTTTTTTTTATTTATTTATTTTGCTGTATGCGGTGGTAAACTTTTAATTCTGTAGAAAAAGATCCTATTCTAAAGTGTAAGAAAGGTATGAAAACCTAACGAATATATAAAAATGAAAATTGAACAAGAAGAACAAAAAGTTTCACATTTTGTATGAAACAAAAAAATACTAATTAAAAATAAATAATGTACAAACTAAAATGAAAGTGTTTTTTTTTTTAAAAAAAAACGAAAAATGTAAGAATTAAAATAAAATGAAAACATTTAAGAAATAATGTATCAATTAAAATGCAAAAATATGCAATTAAAAAAATTAGAATATAAAATTTAAAAAGCAAGTATATGGAATTAAAAAAAAACTAGATTATGAAATTAGAAAGAAATAAGTATTTGCAATTTTAAAAAAGTGATCTAGTTAAAAAAAAATCAGTATGTTATATATTTCAAAAAAACAAAAACAAAAAAAAAAAAAAAAAAAAAAAAAAACAAGGAAGGGCTAATTAAAACACAAGAATGCACAAATGTAAGAATCAACAAATTACAATGAATCAATAAAAAAACAAAGACGTGAAAATTAAAAGAAACAAATACATCTAAATTCTTCGAAACAAATATTTATAACTTCTTACTAATAAGTCAGTTAGGATTAGAAAAATACGTACTTTTAACTAAGGAATTTTTAGTATTCAGTTATTCTAGCTAAGAAAACGTGGTTTTCTTCGTATCCAAAAAATATTCTCGTTGTATTTGTTATCTAAGCACTTTTCGTATTGACACCTTTCCACAAAATTCAGAATCTCTTTTTTCTTTTGTGGGATTGCTCAAAATCATGTTTCAAATATTGTTCGACCGAGAGAACAATACTTTGAACAGTCATTTTGAAAGTTTTATTCTGTTTATCTCAAGTTTTTAACATTGCATTTCTTTACCGCGAACATTTCTTTTTTCTTCTTCTTTTCATAAAATGTTTTAACACACATTTTTTGTACCACGATATTTCTATCAAAACATTTTAAGAATTCTTATTGAATAATTTTCAAAAATAGTACGTAATAAAGAAGCATTCTATAATTTGGTTTACATTCTTTGCTTTCGGTAAATTGAGGTTTAATTTAATTAAAAATCCTAACTTCAATCAATCGATTTGATTCAATTATATTTTTGCCACGCCACACCAAAAATAACTTTTAAGGTTTGAATTTCGACAAATATGAAAAACAACAACTATGAAGAATTTATTTTAAGGTAGAGTGTTTTTTTTACAGCTGACATAATCTCTCAAAAATTTTCAATTTGATTCAGAAACTCAATCTGTAATAATTCTTCAACTTCTATTGCCCTACATCTTTTATTGGCTCAAATATAATACTATGGATTGCTCTGATATAATTTAACTTCTAAATAAAGAATCAATGGTTTGTTTTAGGATTATTTGACTGCAATTTTCAATTGTTGTTTAACAATACTTAAAAAAAATCGACAGAGGTTTCGTAATGAGTTTATTACAATTATAGAATTTCCCTCAAGACAGTGTTCTTCCTCGTGCTTCTTTTCATCGTGCATGGAAAATGAATTAAATAGTTCTATTCCCATGGAAACGGAGAATAAAAAATTATTCATCTCGAACTCATTTCTGCATTTTCATCCAAAAATGAGGGCAAATAAAACTTCGTTCTCGCGGAAATTTCAGAAATATATAGAAAACTTTCGAGCAAGAGATCCCCACAGGCAAAATGAGGTTTCGGAGAAACGAGCAGAGAGTCGGTTTCTTCCCTCGATCTCAAATCGGGGGCTTAAAGATGACCAGAGGGAGGGCAAGTAAATCACACGGCCAAATAGATATAAATTCGACCGGAGGGGGCTTCCGAATCGCTCTCGGGAGGATTAGGTTTCTATTGGAGGCCGTAAAACTCGATACAAACAGGAATTCTAAAGCCAGTCGGTAAGGATTTCTGGTAAGTATCGTCCAGCGATACTGTGTCGTTTTTGTGATATAGCTTTAAATTATAATCTGGAAAGCAAATATCTGTTGTTGTGAGATTGAAGAGGTCTAAGGAAAGCTTAAAAAATGTATGATGTCTTAAAAATCTTTATAGCTTTTCTTGCGAAAGCTGTGATAACGATAAAAATAGAACGAGCAATGATACGCGGGGTATAGTAAAGTTGTAAAGTTTTAATTATTACTAAGAAATAACGGAGATATCTAGATTAGATTTATTCTGTGTATTTATTCATCCTTATGTAAATAATGTTGTAAATAACAGCAATTCTTGTCGATTTGCTGGAATTCAGGAAACCGTTGGTTGAAGTAACCCGCAGGAGAAAATACTCTATCTGTCAAGTTGTACAATGATGACCTTTAAAAAGTCAAGAAACGCTAGAAGACGTGCGTAAATCTGGGTGATGATTGTGTCAAAAAGTCTTAATAATAATAAAAAAATTTAGTTTCTATCTCGGTAATTATTATTTCAATTATTAAAAAAAATAAATAAAAAAAAAAAAAAAAAGCGCAATGCAAAGTTTTGTAAAGAACAGATTCAGCCACCCAAGTTGCCTCCATTCTTATAATTATTATTAAATTACTCAATTAAACATAAGAATTAAAGCAAACGATGAAACCTAGAGATAGTAAACTTTTCCGATATTAAAATTAATAAATTATTAAAGTGAATATATTTAAGCTAAATGTAATTAAAATTAAAGTAAACGATAAATCATTAAACTGAATGTTATATCCACTATATGTAATTAAAATTAAAGCAAACTATAACTTTCAATTGAATATTATATCAGCTAAATGTATTTAAAGTTAAAGCAAACAATAAATTATTAAATTGAATATATTTAAGCTAAATGTAATTGAAATTAAAGCAAACGATAAAAAGTTGAAAAGTGATCTGGTAGGTCTAAAGTGATCCAACTAAGACAATAGCTCTGGGGTGGCGAATTAAAACTTTATGATATCTCGGGATAATAATTAAAAGTATGCGAATTACTTCAATTTACGGCTTTATGAACCCAAACAGCCGCCATTTACAACATTATGTACACAAGAATAAGTTAATAAGCAGAATAAATTTCATCCTGACATCTAGGCTATAACCCCTACATATGTACCATACATTTAAGCATTTGGTATTCCTGTGTTGAATAATATAAATGAATCTCCCACTGTGTAATTTAATCATCATTTTATATCTTACAAAAAATAATGCTTTTCGGTACGATGACTGTGTTTCATTATGATAATTGAACATAATCTGGTTATTTTCAGATTCAGGTAAATCGTCACTATTTATGAATATAATGCGTGTTTGTAAGTCTATTTGAAAAGGCGATGTTGGAATGTGAAAAAGTTTGTTATAATATTTCCGTATGATAGCGGTAGCCAGTCTTCAAGTTCGCGAAACCACCGCCGGCGTTGCTTCTTCGAGTTGTGGGTTCGAGTTCTGTTGTCATTACAGACCTACCGTGTACCAGGACTGATGCACGTTAAATCTGACGAAGCTTGTAAGTCCTCCTGTCGGAATGATGTGGATGTTTTGAAAAAAATGTGCTGGTCTAGGTGTCGTCCTCGTCACTTGACAGAAGTTCAAAATTGCGAGGCTTGTCGTCAATAGCTTCGTGTTGCTTCTAAGTGAGACATTAGTAAAACAATCAATCATGTAATATTCCGAAATAATATTACCTCGTTTTATCGTTCCTTAAGGTTCCTTAAATTGTCAATCTATAATATTTTCTTAGATATTTTTATAGAAAAAAACATGCACTAGCAATTTTTTTATTTTACGTGCATAAAACAGGGTAAGGGAAAACACAACTACTGTGTCACAGCAATTAAAAATAATATTTTTACAAGTAGAATTAAGAAACCTAAATTGAAAAACATCACAATTACAAATTCTAGGATTCTTCAAAAATTTTTGAAAATAAAATATTAATTCATTCTAGAAACTTTCAGAAATATTCAAAGCCTGAAAAATTCGAAATACAATAAAATATTCAAAGAACAATCAAATCCAAAACAAAAATCAAAATATATAACGAATTTAATACAGTTGATCTAATAAGCAAATAAGAATCAAAACAAAACGCAATAAGAAAATGCCTCTAAATTATTATACAGAACATTTTATTTATGAAATAGAGAATTTCTTATGAAGTTGCACAGAGGGAAAGTGCTACCAAAAAGCTTTTTATGATGTAGTAAACGTCGTGAGGAGTTTAAATTCATTTGCTCAAGTAATCTAAGCAAATTAAATTTATTTTTTAGAATTTTTTGAAAAAAAATAGCAAAAACACATCATCATTGATTAAACGAGAACTCAACTTGAAAAGCGAAACTAACTGATATATTTTTTTGAAAACTAAATTTATTTTGATTCAATCTTAACTGTAACGTTTTATTGTTCTTTTTTAGTGACTGCAACTTTCATTACGATTTTTCGATATTCCGATTTTGATGTCGAGCTAATTCTATAATTACGCTTCATATTAATAATTTCATAATTTGTATTATTATCATCATATATTTTCATACATATGTAACGTTGTGATATTATGGAAAGAAAAAAACTTAAAATAGTTTTATTTATTATTATTACTATTAATATATATTTCTTACATTTTCCTTCATTTTTTTGTCGGTCGGGGGGCAATTAAAATTCTGAAAAAGTAATCAATTATTAAAATTACGATGAGAGGAATTATACGAAAACTCGATTATTTCTAATCAAAACATATAGATAATGTTTCAAAATGACAGTTTAAGTTAATTGGAGCACATAACAATCTGGTTTGTCTCAGTTTGTGTTTTTTGATGCATCAATGCATTTAAAACAAGCTACTTCTTTCACAAATATTTGGGAATCTCTTATTTTTACCCTGTGTGCTACATATAATGTATGTAACAAAATTAGTAATCTTTTTTGCAATAAAAAAATTGTTATTATTTCTTAAAATATTTTAATGCATGTGAAGTCGGGGGATTTTATACTGAATTTTACCATACACATCAACATTTTATCGCCCTCTCTCCCTCAAATAAATAAATTAATTATTGTACAATTAATCTTTAAAGATGGCAATCTTGAGTTTGCAAAACATTTTACGTTAAAATGTTAATAAAAACAAAAGAATTAGAATTTTGAAATTTTGCAAAAAATTTCGAATTTAAATGTTTAAAATTGTATCAACGATCTATCCAAATTTTTATTTGAAATCCTTGTTTTTTGAATAGAAACACTACAATATATGCTAAAAATATTTTTCGAAATGCGTAAATTAAAAAAAATCTTTCAAAGTTTAAGAGATTAAAAAATTATTTACTTCACATAACGTACGTTTCATAGGAGAGAGAGAGAGAGAAGCAGAAGAATATTGCCCTCAAAAATATTTTTTTCCCAGCCAATATGTGTATGAAAGAATTTAGTTTATTTAAAGTTTTTATGTTATGTAATTTTAGGTTTGTTTGTTTTTACTTACAGTATTTACTATAGAGTACATATTATACACTTTTTAAACTTTGTGCATTGTGTACACTTTTTATAACCCATTTAAGTGAAAATAACAGTTAAAAACATGAAAATTACTTGTGGGGGTTATCGCAACTTGTTAGTTATTCTTCTGAGAAATAACCGAGATATGTGGTGAAAATTTATTCTTTGTATTAATTGATCTTTATGCTCACAATAATGTAAATTACAGTTTCTCGTGTCGATTTGTTGAGTTACCGAAAGCTGTAGGTTGAAGTAACCCACGATATGGAAGAGATAGTCAATATGATCAGTTCTACAATGATCGCTTTCGAAAAATTAGAAACACAAGCAGTAATGTATCGTAAATTTTTAATTATTACTAAGAAATAACCGAAATATGTGGTGAAAATTTATTCTGCATGTAAATGGGTGCACAATGATGTAAATTACAGTTGTTCACGTCTATTTGTTGTGTTTACGAAAGCTGTAGATTGAAGAAACCCACAGTAAGAGAAAATATTCAATCTGCTGAATTCTTCAATGATGGCTCTCTAAAGGTTAGGAAACGCAAGTAGAAATGTATGAGTATAATTGCGAACGGTGACTATGTTGAGAAGACTTTTAAGAGTAAGAAACACAAACTAGGTTTCGATCTCAATGGCTTCGAACTTTACGATACCTCTGGATAATAATTAAACCTCTACAATATTGCGGGTGTTACTTCAATGTACGACTTCTTGAAACCAAACAAATCAACGTGAATAGTTGTAATTTACAACATTATGTACGTGCGGATCAATGAATTTGCAGAGTAAATTTTATCCAGATATATCTCGATTATTTCTTAAGTAGTAATAACTCAATTTTTACGATACCTCATCGTACATGAAGTGCGACTTCCGGCTCAGCCGAAACGGAACTCGTTCGTAAATCGAGGAGACTGTATTTGAAATCTCGTTCCTACGTTTACGAAATGTCTTTTCTTTTTTTACCTGCAATGGAATTGTAACAAATAAAATAGATTTTAAGAGCGAAAAAGGAGGACAATCCTAAGCCCTAGGAAATGGGATATTTTCTCGCACCTTCTGTGGGAGACGCTAATCTCGCCCTTCTTTTTTAACTCTCACCCTCTTCGTAGCGATTCTCCCAAAACCATTTCGAAATTTAGCGTCTCCAAATCATTTTTACGCACCCACATTCCTCGGTTTTTTTTCTCTTACACTCGATTTCACTTTTTTCCCCACCTCTCGCAACACAATCGGCTTTTCTCCGATGCGAGCTTTAGGACTCCCCCCGAAGAAAAAAAAAAGCTTTCAGAAATGACTTTCACTTTTATGCGTTTTCTTCTCCACAGTTTATTTGAAGAAGAAGGATAATCCTCCGAGATGTTTTCAGAAAGTGAAAATAATCTCGGAAGATAATAAATCTGTGCGCAGACTTTTTAAAAGTTGCGATTGAAAACAAATAACGATGAACACTCTCCTTATTGCGTTAGTTTTTTCCCTTCTTCTTTACTTTTCAGTTATCGGAAATGCATTAAGTGTTCTTTCATTCTTGGGAGTTATTACGTAATGTCAAATAAAAAGGTTCACTTGACTTTGATTGAGAAAAACCAGTAAACAAAGAATGCACAGAAGGCAATTTGTGAATCGAATATACTGGAAGGACGACACGTGACTCCTTCCTATTTCTCTTCAACTGTCCTTATGGTTATTTCTAAAGCATTGTTTATTTGCAGAACCGCGACTCGTGAATTTCTGAAGTGGGTTACTTGCGATTTTCTCTTCACTAACTCTGAGCACTTTTATCAATTTGAATTGCATTAAATTACATTTTTTTCCCCTACCAAAATGAAACGTGATTAGGTAAATGAGATGACGATAGAAATGAAGCGAATTGAATTAGATTAATGATAAGCTATTATATTGCTATTAGAATGATAAATGATATACTATTAGAATGATATATAAATTAGATAAATGATATGCTATTAGAATGATATATAAATGATATGCTATTAGAATGATATATAAATGATATGCTATTA
>BMAW01124864.1:140507-254770 GCA_019974015.1 Nephila pilipes | reverse complement strand
ATAAATGATATGCTATTAGAATGATATATAAATGATATGCTATTAGAATGATATATAAATGATATGCTATTAATGAAAAATGAATGGATATACAGAATAACGACTTGCTCTCGGAGAATTGTTATTCAGATTAGAATTCTGTTAGTTTTGTAAATTTTAAAGAGTTTCACTAAGTATTAAGTTGCGTAATTATTGTCCGAAGAGAGTTGTTGAATTAAGAACGAAGGAATTGGTAAGATAGATTTTTTATTTAAAAGATTCATTAAGATTATGAGTTAGGTTGAGATTCTAGAGAGAGAGCGATATATTAGGTATTCTACAGTGATAATAAATAAAGAATCTATTTTGTGCTTGCGTTTTTTCAATTGGAGTTGAATAGTTTTTGATCAATATTGAGATACGAGACAATAGCCGTATAATGGCGGACAAACGTCACAAATTATGTAAATCACCATTACTAAATAACAGGGGTGGCCGTAGTGTGGCTCTCGCAGGCGATTGGTGCGTCTCCTATGCAAATAAAATATGTGTAAATAAAAAAAAAATGAATATGTTCTTTATGTAAACTTTAAAACTATTCAATGTCCAAAAGGAACCAATTTATTCCTTTTCACAAATCTATTAGTAAACTTAAGCTGCATCCGAAGGCAATTATTTTATTTATTATCATTTAAGGAACTTAATAATGTTATTCAAAAAGACACACACAAAAAATATGCACTGATTCTATCAAACAATTTTACAAAGAATATTTTGCTTTTGGATACTTTACGAATGATGTCCGTATTAGCAGTTAGTTGCCGAAAGCTTGGTTGATGATTTGTTAGGGCATTTTGCACAAATTCAGTTAAATACTAATTAGTTTAAAAAGTCGACGCCTCTTTTTGGTAAATTTAAGTGTTGAGTTCAGTTCAGTTTTTATTTACGTCGCACTAGCAGCAACACGAGGGTTATTGGCGACAGACCTCGTAATTTTGAACCACGGTCAAGTGACGAGGACGACACCTGAGCTGGCACCTCCCTCTCCTAAAATCCACACCACACCAATGGAAGGACTTTGGGCCCCGACAGATTTAACGTGCATCAGCCCCGGCTACACGGCGGGTCTTTGGCGGCCAAGGATCGAACCCGCGACTGAACGAAAACCGCCGGCCACGAATCCGAAACCATGACCACTAGGCTACCGCGGCCCAATTTATGTGTTGAATATAAACACTCACTACAGTACGAAGTACCGAATCCTGAGAATAATCTCAGCACACGCACTTTGGCTTAAGGATATTTTTCGTTTGGTTTCTAAAACTCAATAGTTGAATCGCCTGAAAACTGCATCGGAGAAAATTCACAAAATCGTGTCTTTTTGGAGAATAAAGTGTCATCTGAGGAAATCTTACAATTTCCACCTAGTGACTCTGAATAAACGGCTCTTTCAAATATCCGTTTATGAAATGTGTCTTCCAAAGGCGATGTAGCAGGCCATTCCTTGGTATATAAATTGAAGTGAAAAGAGTAAGACACATAGAATGAAGAAAAGATAGTGCGGATAGGAGGAATTTACACCGTGAAGAATTTAATAGAGGAGTAGAGAGAGAGAGAGAGAGAGAGAGAGAAAGAAAAATCGGAAGGTTTGAATTATGAGATAAGACCTGATATTGATGTTGGGTTAGTTCCGGATTCGAACCCGCCTTTAATAGTTTTAGATTCATTTCTGATAATCATTTGTAGTAGACGCGTGAGTGTTTTACTACACTGGCGTAACACCTATCTTGATTTTTGATTACTCTTAAGAAGAATGAATGCAGTTTAACTATTAGACCGTCTGATATTCTCGACTGATTCGTTTCTGTGTGCACTGTATTAATTTGTGAGGACTCAAATACTTGACAGCGGATTCGGGACGTCATAATGACGACCGATACCACCTGGAATCCATAATTTAGTTCGAAGTTACCTTTTTGTTAAAGATGCATCATGTAACTAAAGCATTAAGTACGAACATTTTGATATGCTTAGATTTATCACCATTTTAATATTAACGTGGAATAATGTTAGGCATTATTGCTGCTTAACTTGCATAGAAATTAACAAAATTATAATTTAACGTAGTAGGCATACTTTTTTTCCCTTTGTGAATGAATTTAAAGATTGATTTTATCCTTTCAGAAAGTATTGTTGATTATCAAATACATTTCTGTCAGTTCTAACGCAGTGGTCGATCGCGTTTACTTGATGGCCGAGATCAGTGACGTCTGCTCAGAGTAATCAGTGTTACCAGACAGGCAACACTGCGTCGAATAACAACGATCAAGGTAGGACGTATGGCAAACGTGACCGTGAGGTCAGTGCAGTGAAATCTGATGTTGATGAGATACGGTAGCAGACTCGAATGCTTTTACTAACAACACTCTATGGGCTGCAGCGCCTCTTCTGCGCTCGTGAACATATCGGTCGGGCCCTAGATGACAGGAAAAAAGTTGCTTGATCAGATGAATCATGATTCCAGTTGTGAAGAGCAGGCGGTAGGGTTCAAAGGGGACGCTGACCCCACGAGGCCATGAAACGCAAGTTTTCAGCAAGGCACTTAAAAAACTGGTGTGGGCTGTTTTTACATGATTTAGACTGGGCCCACTGATTAAAATGAAACATTGACCTAAAATGGTTGTGTTCAGCTACTTGGAAACCATTAGCGTCCATTCATGGACTTCACGTACCAAATGACAAAAGAATTTTACAGGATAACAATGCGTTAAGTCACCGGACCAACATCCTTCAAGATTGATTTGAGGAGTGTTTTGGACCATTCCAGCGAATGATTTGTCCACCTAAATCACCACCCGTGAATCTCATCAAACATATATGGTACATGAATGTGCACAAAATCATGCACCAGCAACACTTTTGCAATTAATATTTCTTCAGGGGACTTCTGACGAAATATTAATTGCAAAAGTAAATATTTCTTCAGGGGACTTCTGACAACTTTTTTGAGTCATTGCATCGTCGAGTTTTTGCACATCGATTGACAAAAGAGGGTCCGACACAATATGTCTACGGCCCCATGATTTTTGGCTCTTCGGTGTATGTGAAGAGAGAACGGCTTATGTATTCGGGGGATATGAGAGAGTATTTGAAGAAAAATCAATTATAAAGTGCACACAAGGGTGTAATATTTTATAATTAATAAATGATTTCTTAGGACCGCAATTGTCTGCATTTTATAACAAAAACTGACATTATTGAATTGGTATATACAGAAACATTCAATAACTTTTTGCTCTTCCGCGTCTGTATACCCTAAAAATAATAGCACTATTTTTTAAAAAAAATATTTTTGATTACAAAAGTCAAAAAAATCTCAAAATCGAAAAAGGAACAATTTTCTCTCCGAAACATTTTTTTATTTGTCTTAAATGAAGATATAATTCGATCTATAAGCCTAGGGCCTGTTCAAAACTTTTCAAATGGAACAAATGTAATTTTGAAAACATTTCCATTTGTCGTGTATGTTTGCACGAACTAGAACGAATCCAAACGTTTCTCTTTTTATTGCATCCTTTGACAGAGTGTCTGAAAAAAGAGAATCGGTGACTGAATAACCGAATATTCGAAGCAATCAAAACATTCGATCAGTACGTAACGGGGATTTAATCGTGCCAAACTAACACGGTGACTTACTCGGCCCGCGGCACGGAAGTTTCCGAGGAAGAGATTTTTACGGACCACGGAGCGATGAATCACGTCGACAACGCTTACAAGGTTTTTTTCGGAAATGGATTAAAGAGCTTTGCGTGTTTTCTTTTTTTAGCCTTGCGTTTTGTCCTCAGCCGATGTTAATACTTGAACTGTTCACTTTTACGTGACCCGAGATGTCCTCTAAAAATAACAATGTTTCTGTCACCCTACGAGTAGATTGCTTGAAATCACGTAATTGTGGACACGACATTTATTCATTGCTTCACTCATGAAAGGGAATTCGCTTATCACGGCTGTTTAATGCATTTTGTCGAATTTGATTTGAAGCGTTGTGAAAAGATGTTTTGAATAAATGGTTTTTATTACTTATGCTTTTCTAATCGACTTTATAATCGTTTATAATCGAATGGAGGAAACCTCAGATATTAATTAAGGGAAGCGTCCATGTTATAAGGTACATTGAAAGTCTCTCTCTGCATATACATACATACATATTATATATATATATATATATATATATATATACAAAAATAATATGTTTTTATATATATAATGATTCAACTTAAACAAAGATTTAATTTCCTAATTTTTCCCACTCTATAGCCCATTAGTAAAGAAATTCATTCTTATTTTCTGATATTATTCCAAATTATCCTTTAATTTACGCAATTACGCGCTCATAAAATAATATGTAGGATCCACATTTCTCACGTCGCAGACTTGTGAGAATAATTCCTACTAGGTTTATAGATACCATCAAAGACCCTCAAAATCCCTTCATCTTTACCATTTGAGTATCGCTTAATCTGGAGTGACCTCCATATAAATTCAAAGGCAAAATAAATTTTTCTCTTTTCTGCTTTTGCCGCGGCGGCGAAGCTACGCCTCTCTCACTATCCATTTTAAAAATATCTCTCTTATCAAGACGACCAAATAGACTTTAGATAAAATTGGTTCTGTGATTATTACAGTTATGACTTCTGAAGAATACTGTGTCGTTTGAATGTCCCATTTCTACTCGTCGATTAAAGTCATTACACACATACCAGTCAGAAAAATTACGTTAGAAACTTCCTAAACACCAAATAACAAAACAATAACAAAAATAAATCATATTTACACTTCAATACACTTACAATTATGCATATTTAATTAAAAAAACATTTCCTCCCCCTCTTTTTATGGGAAAAAACTTGTGTTTGTTATGTCTTAGTCAGTATTATATTGTGGATAAATTGTTCAATATTGTTAACTCTTCTTACTCATCTCGCCTTTGGAATTCTTATCCAAATAACTAAAAAGTAAATTTACATTAAATACAAAAAATCACTGATTTCTACATAAAATTCACCGTTAAGTGTTTTTTGTTTCGTATGGAAAATGAATGAAATTGCATAGCATTATATTGGAACTGCAGTATTATTTCGTGTTGAATGATTTTTCGTGTTAAACATTTTTCACAATATATTGGGGCATTTTCCTTTCTGGTGAAAAAAAAAAGATTTCCGAGTTTGGGTCAACACTCCTTAGGCGAAAAGAGCCTTATGTTCTGTCTTTCAAATGTTTTCTCGAGTAATAAATCATTTCCGGCATTTTTATTGTTGTATAATTATTCCTTCATTTTTCATTTTGTCAGGTATTTATAGAAATAATATATACTAAGCAATACGTACCCACGGAAAAATACCTGGGTATTCTTGGTGTAGAATAACGTAGGAATTTAATAAAATTTACGAATTAAAACTCGAACGTTGACTGATTTTTCTTGAATGAAGCATCAAATATTTTTATCAGTTTATTTACAATGCCAGTCGGGATGAGTATAAAAATCAGAATTATGTAAATAAAAGTTTGGTAAAGTAATGTCATTGCACGAGGAATGTTTAATTAAACTGTGAGCTTCTTATATATATATATATATATATACACTTTATTTAATTAATAAGAGGGATATATTTCTTATGTATGTCAACAATATGAGAAAGAAGACAAATATTTTTGTTTTTGATTAAAGTTCTATTGAATTTCAATGAAGTAGTTTTTGACTGAAAATTTTACTTTAATGATGTACTTAAAAGAACATTAAAAATTTATTCAGGACATTCCTCAATGATTAAAAGAATTCAAATTTGATTTTTTTGAAGAACTGTTTTTGTTGTAATATATTTTCTTTTGATTTCGGTGCTGGCTTTAATTAGGATTTGGCTTTTTTTCATTTGCGTTAGAGTAAAATTATGAAATGTTGGCAAGAGTAGGACGATAGAAAATAATCGATTATTGCACAATATTCGATTATAATTACTGACAATTTCTGAAATATTGTTTTCCAGATATTTCTTCACTTAAAAAAATGAAATTCTAAAGAAATTAAAATCCTATTAGATGATTTTTGAAAAATAATTGAAAGGTTCACAATATCCATTCTTGTAAGGTGCGTGCAATAATAAATTGGTGGAATTGCTTTAGAGAAAAGCAACACAACCCTACGTAATAACGGTAGAAATGTTTTATTATTGTCGTATAATATAAAAAACATATTATGTCATAAAAAACACTCGGTTCTGCTCCGAGTTAAGTTAGTAAATTTTACACTTGCTGCATTGCGTAGCATCTTTCATCTTGTAATGAAAATTGATATAATAAAATATAAAAAATAGCGAGAATCATTCTGAATAAATATTATGACGGAACACTCAAGTGTTGATTAAAGGATATTTTATTTCGCAAAGCGTTATTTTCCTCCCCCAACGGTTAACGAAACTTAAAAAAAAAAACGAATTTGATATATGCGACAGTAATTTTTAACATAGGAAATAATAATTTTTTGCTTGAAGCCTTTTAAAAAATTTATTATTTATAATATATTAATGCTTTACTTATTAATAAGCAAAAAGACTCACGAAGAGTTGATTCCAGTCCAAAAGTCGAAAAACAGGACAGACCATTTCTTTAAAGCTTTATAGATTTCTTCTAGAAAGCTGCATGCATAACCACTGTCAATCAACGATTAATTTCTGTAATATATTAAGAGTTTGAATTAATTTTTAAAAAGTCTATAACAGATGGCGTTAATTGCATTTTCCGCTATCGGTAAATACTAAAACAAACTAAATAATAAGCTCTACCGTTCGGCAAATATTCTCAGTGTATGACATTCTTTTGAAATATCAGAATCGTAATTTTCCCGAGCTTCTAAAGTGTTGAGCTTTGTACCACCCAAATGCAATGAGCAGGAAACGTTACTTTTTGCTCTCGAATGAAAAAAATCGACAGCTGAAAGTATTCGTTTGCTGCATAAAGCTTGTAGTGAACATTCTCCATCCATTTCAATTTGTGAATATCGGTTCCGACAGTTTAAGAGGGTCATTTTGACACTGAAGACAAGGAGCGCCTGGTCTAATCGAAAAAAAAAAAAACTTGAAGACGATGTATTAAAAGGCAATATTACCTCTGGAGACCGCTGCCGAAAACAATTAATAAAATTGAATTGAGCGTTGAAAGAAAAACGATCTAAATACATCGAAGACTCGACAAAGTTATTTTTTAGTTCGACAACACTAGGTCACATGTTACAAAACAAGTCAAAAACTAACTGAAAATGCTTTGATGGGAGGTTTTATTCCACACTCCTTATTCGCCATGTATTGCCCGTTCTGATTATTATTTGTTTCCAGCGAGAATTCAAGACTTTTCTGAGCAACATGCTTATGAAAATATCAGGCGAAATGGATGGACTCATAGAATGCATCAAAGGCGATGAATTTTTTCGGAGAGGAATTCGCCTTTGCCAGAAAGATGGGGCAAAGTCGTAGCCAACGATGAGTAGTACTTTAATAAACAAATATTTTTACTATAAAAATCCTAAAAAATTGTCAAACTCACAATATTTCATTATTTTAAGGATTAAACCGGGTTTTTTTTTGGGAAGATATAATAATACATATTTTTATTA
This sequence comes from Nephila pilipes, assembly GCA_019974015.1. NCBI lineage: Eukaryota > Metazoa > Arthropoda > Arachnida > Araneae > Nephilidae > Nephila > Nephila pilipes. Next base: position 247,125 of record BMAW01124864.1, on the reverse strand, counting down.
AAAAATTATAATGTACTCAAGAATTTAGAATCAAAAGTAAAAAGATCTCTTTTCTTACATTTTGATTTGCTTGCTCATTTACCTTTTCATTTATTTATTTTAGTAAAATCATCGAAAAAACTGATAGATTTTGTTTACTTGATCTTATAATCGACGATATTTGTGGATTCCTCTTTGGAAGAGCAATACATTGTTTATTTGAGCTCATTTATTGACATGTTTTATGTTACCTTCCTTCTCTATTTAAGTTCTACACTCACAAAAAAGAATTATCCCTTAAATTTAGCTCACTTTCTAAGAATTAAATTAAGACTTTCCTTAAGGGGGAGGAGGGAATCTCCCAAATTATCCTTGTCACATGGTTTTCACTGGATGAATTGCATCACGTGACTTTTTTTTGCCCCTTTTATTATGCTTTCATTTTTTAAGCTAAGCACTTTTTTTTACTAACTATTATTTGATTATTCTTTTGTTTTGTTTGGTCAAACCATACCAGCTTTCTCATTTTTATGTTTTGTTTTGTTTTCTTTTGTTAGGATTGCCCAAACCACCTGGAACCTTGAGAAAACAAAGGGGAACTGCGGACACACTGAAAACCTACCCGTCACGCCCCAATGCATGGACAGACAAAGAGGAAAATAAATAACACCAATCACCCACACTTTAACAACAAATAAACAAACAAATACGGTTCTCTTTGGAAATCTGCGAGACATAGACTCCAGACAAGAAATGCCTCCAACCTTTTACGTTTTGCCCTGAGGTGTCATGTACCTTCGAATTATAACAAAGACAGGCTTCGGAAGTCACGTGTCAGCAAGAAGATTACAAGATTCTTTTCCAAGTTGAATATGAAATCACATAAATTATATTTTAAGCGTTTACGTTGACTCTACAATTTCCTCTCCTCTCCCGGTTTATAACAGATTATTAATAATACCAGTAAAAAATGTCAACTGTTATGTATATAATCATGAAAAATGTGGAAAAGATCAAAAGAAATCGTTGTAACTGCTTCTTTTAGTTATAATTTGCTTAACAGGATAAAAATGTTGGCTACAGATTACTTTGACAAGCTATTATTGTATGACTATATATTATTTAATGATTATTTTGCATATACTTTTTTTTTATTATTTCAGTTGCATTTTAAAAGGAACAGACCTCAATTGTCTCGATAAAAAGAATTGATTTTTCAATTTCTTTTACAAGATGTCGATTGTAATTTAACATAACTTTCTTGCTATTGTATCCTTATCAGCATATTTTTTTAATTACGTTAAAAGTGCTGTTATTTTGTCTCACAGTTTGCTTAAGGCTTCCGTCTACCTGCCATTTTGATTCTGTGAATGTAATGTTAATCCTATGGAATTTCTACGACCGTCCTCAAATCGAGACTTTTTTATTTATTTGAAAGCAAAAAAATACATTACAAAGAACAAAAAATAATGAAGTTTTCTGCAGAATAAAATTTTTCTTCCGATTCTTAAAATTATTTTTACCCTCATTTTAATCATTCGTTTGTGTGTGCTCCGGTCTTTAAAAATATTCTAAATAGTTTTCAAAAATCAGAGAGAAAAATTAATTTTACCAAAACTTTCGTTATTTTTTGCTCTTTCATATGTACTTTTTTTGCATTCAAAATGACAAACTAGTATAAATTTGAGGATGATTGTAGAAATTCCATAGAATTAACATTACGTTCACGGAATCAAAATGGCTGGTAAACGGGAGCCTTAAAATGAAAAATTTCAAACATGATTCTCGAGTTTTATGTTTTAAAATTATTTTACAGCAGTCATTCTTCTAGAGATAGTCTGCTATCAATAAAAAATTGAGATATTTTCATGCTTATTTCTAATAGCATTTATTCAAAGTGTATTCTAGGTATGTTGTAGTTCTTATAAAAACATTAAAATTTCAGATTGCAACAAAACCTGATGAAAATTATTTAAGTAAATAAAAATTTAGAAAAACGTTTAATGAGAATTTAATTCAAAATAAGATTTTAACCCTCTTACTGATTATCCCTCTATTTCCACTTGTATGTGCAATAGATTGTTCCGGACATTTGTTCTTGTGATCTAAATCAATATTTGAAGCAAAATTATTCTACAATATTTAAACTCTCAGGCATATGTAGATATCAAATATACTATAAAAAACAATTTTTGGAGCTCTTTTGTTAAAAAACATTCATCGGGCAAGAGGGTTAAAAACATTAACTTCAAAAAACTTTTAATTATTTTTCAGATTTACAAGTAAAAGCTAGCATTCTGGAAAGCTGAAAAATCTATTCTTTTTTATTGTTTTATTATGGTTTCTAAACTGAAATAAAAATGTGAAACCTCTAAACTATAATAAAATGAGTGGTATGTGTTCCTTAATTGCATTCTCCCCTTCCTTCTGTTCATTGCTTTTTTTTTAACTCGGTTCAAACATAGGACTTCTGTATTGTCGAGAAACGGAACTTGTCTTTACAGTCAATGATATCTATGCAATTTTCCTCAAGCAAAAAAGACTATAAACTGACAAAAACTCACAGAAATCGTTTTTACGAAAACTATTTTAATAATGGACGATGTTTTCTTTGTCACAATATCACTGTAACCAAGATACTCTGCAATGTGTGTGTGCGTATGTGTGACGTTGTGATAAGTGATGATATTCCGAGTTATTGTTATATTTTTATTTAACGAAGTTATTATTTATCCTCCTTGCTAGTATATCCTATAGACAGCGTCGAGCTAAACGAGTGTTCCTCTTTTCCCATCTGAAATTTTTTTAGAACAGTATCTGGAAAAATATATCGAAGCATAGTAGTTAGCATCAATTTTATTTTAATTCGAATTACAGTAAAGCCTCCAAAGATGAACACTTTTCTTCGTTGAATTCTCTGTCTATTTTTTTTAACATTTCTTAACACGCTGCACGCTGTATTGGTTCAACACAAATCTTTTCAACCCCTTCCACCCGCTTCCCATTAAGCTAGAACCTAAAAATTGGACTCCAACCTCAGTTTTGATGACAATACAGAATTGAATTTAAAAAAAATACAAATAAAAAAAAAACTTTAAAAAAAAATTTCAAGAACTTTTTGGGAAACGGTGACCAAAAAAGTCAAAAGTAATGAATAAAATTTTTTAAAACCAACACTTCTACATTGCGAAAAAAGTAAAAAGCGTGTTAGAATAAAAAAATAATTAAAAAATAAAATTATATATTTTTTTCTTCGGCCAGTAAGACATTAATGAAAAATTTACTAAAAGTGTTAGTTAATCATCATCATAAATGAAAGAAAGTGAAGATTTTTTTATCCAGGGCTTAAAATGTTTGACTAAAAACTTTAATGTTGTCTGTTTAACTATCTAATTTATGAACACGCGCAACACTACTGTTTTTAGTCAAACATTTTCAGCTAAGTTCAAAAATTTTCACCTTTTTTATTTATGATGATGATAAACTGTCATTTTCAGTACATTGTCATTTAATTTCTTACTGCCTGGAGGAAAAAATTGTTTTAAACGTTTTAGCTCCTTTTTTTACATTTTTGCCACACAGAAGTGTTGGTTTTCATAAAAAAAACTTTTATATGTATTATTAATAGACAAGGTATAGTATATAATGGAAGACCTACTCCGTTAGGTTCACAACCTTTTTCAGTTGTAGGTTGACACTCTGATTATCATAAACACACACATAAAATTAACTTTGAAACGCTCGTATGGTATTTCCATCTACAAACATTACTAATACAAATAATAGTAGGGAGAAACTAAGAGTCCGATTATGTGATGTTAACAAATTTGTTACCTCCAGAAAAAAAGGGATTAAACTACTGGAAACGTATCTAAACAACCGTTTCGAACATTAATTTATTATGTCTCTTGCCAACTCACTCGGGGTCGAGTGAGTAGAATAATTGGAATTGAGAGTTCGAGTCCTTAACTTTTAGTCGAAGAAATGATCATGAAACTCCTCGGGCTAAGTAATGTTTTCCTTTTATTAATGTTTCTCTATTATTACTTTAATTCATTATTTCCAACTAATTAAGTTCCAAATCCCCTTATTCAGGTCTTCACTGCTTATAAAATGTAATTAATCCAATCTATTCACTACACCTCATAATTTTAAGCTAATGCACGTAACTCGCGTTTCATTTTATTGGGAGGAATTCTGAATTCAGACACAGTCAGAAAGAAACTCGGAGTTAGTTGAAGGTAAAATCGCGGTAAAGCGGAATGTGACAGCTTATTGGAGTGTCTTCACGCGTGCTCGGATCCAGTCCTTAGAGTGATCATCTTCCAGAGGCTTTACTGTATTAATTTTATTTACTTGTTTAGTGGATTATAAAGAAATATCATTGAATAAGTATATATATATATATTTCAAAACGTTATTTCTTTTTCATATTTTGATAATTTCTCTATAATATAACCTTTTTTGGTTGTTGTTCGCTATTCCTGAATCGGGATCGTGTTCAAAATAGGTGCACAAATGGCAAAATTATTTTTGGAATAATTTTAATAAGTTTACATAGTCACTGATTTAGTCACGAGTAGGCTTGTAAGCGAATTTCAATACATGATATATTTTAGTCAAAATGTATATAATGTATTAAAATTCTAAATAGCTTATTTTATTTAATATGTTAGCTAGTTTCCTAGTTCTCGTTTCCAATTTGTTTTTTCAATTTTTGGCTTTTTTTTCTGTTAAAATACTGTGGCGGCGATTGGGGAGAGACAATTTTAAAATATTTTTAATTCCATTTGAGTCACTTTAAAAGTAGGCATTATAATCAAAGCGCTTATATATATTTAACCCTTATCACTTTTTTCTTTTCGTTCTTTTAATTACTAAATATTTATTTAACGGAAATATACACAAAAGGCAGTGACATGCATCGCGGCAACGTTGTTGAACTCATGTGTCGTGGCCAACCTTTTCATATAAAGGAGCCCAGCAAATAGTATAGACTTGCGCAACAGAAGTAGCATGGGCTGTGAGGAATGGTAGCCAAAGTGGACGAAAGAATGGAAGTCTACGCCATGCAGAAGCAAAGATAATTAATGTTGTTTCAAGACAGAGGGACTAAACTTCGAGAAATTTGTTTTACACTGTATAGCTTTCGTTCTATAATATAATTGATTATATTTGTTCGAACTTCTAATTAAATGCTATTTAACGCAAGCAATTTGTAAGAATACTTTTTTAAAAAATTGTTTCCTTGCATATTTTGTAGTCTAATTGAGTGTAAAATTTAATCGAATAAACTCATTGATCGGGTTTTGGCAAATTATCATATTTTTTGGAATTTATTTAAAACAAGCCATACTTTTTAAAATGAAATTATCACTGATCATTTTTTATTTCTTGAAATGCTTCTATTTAAAAGTAATACAAGTACAATATTGTTCCTTTGATGAAAGCGTCGAAAACATACCATTTTGTAGCTAATTTTTTAAATTGAGTACGTATGTCTATCCCCACCTCATTATACTCTCTGAACTTCCTTGCTTTACTCCTCTTTACTTTTTGTTGTTTATAAATTTCCCAATCGCCGCCACTGCAAAAATAGGTAAGGTAACTAAAACTAAGCTTGCTTTTATGTTACGATGTAAGCAACCAATTTATGTGTGGAATGTAAAGTATAGGATAATCGTTTGTCACCCCCGGTCCTGTATTTACGTAGAGTTTCTTCCTCTTGTTGGAGCCTTGTGATTTTTTAGAGAGCTTTATTCGTGCGTGTGTGCTTGCAATCATCGCGGGACAGCTGAGAGCACTATTGGAAAAAAAAAATGGCTGTCGCGTTTTATAAAAAAGGGGGAAATAAAACACTTTTTGTATGGATATTCTCTTAAATCAAAACCGAACTGCAACGTCGAGAACGACGTAAACGTGTATTATGCAATAACTTGTTAAAAAGACTTCAAATGTTTTTTGTCGAGTGCGAACATGCTTGTTTCGTCGCTTGTACTTTTTCTAGTTAAAAGAAATAAAGCTTATTATGATAAAAAAAAAAGTGATTTGTCTGTTTTTCATGTGCGTGTATTTTCTTTTTTAGTTTAGAAGAGAAATTTTAATAATTATATATATATACATTTTTTATGGCATTCAGTTTTTCTGTAAGGAAAACATAATTGATCAGGAATTAAAAGTTTAGATACAAAACTTAAACTCATTATAAAGTACCATATATATATTTCCTTGCACATGCCGATAATTTTTGTAACTGTTTCTAAGCATAATTTGGGGGTTTACACTCATGTTCAAAATTAAGAGAGTTTGCATATTTTGTCGAATTTCATGAAAAGGATTGAAGGAAATATAAAAATACTGCTTCGAAACAAAAATGCAAATCTTATACGCCAAATACGCAAGCGTATACGTGTGAGTGGAAGGAAATGGTGGAAATGCAGGATTTACAAGTGCTTGAGCCAAAATCCGCATTTCGTTCGCTAGAACATTTCGCAGATTTTTTTTTCAGCAATCGTTTAAATTAAAATTCAAACAGTAAAACTGAGTAAGAACCAACGTTTAGATTATGGTTAGAGACGGCGAGTTGTGGGTAGGCTAGAAGCAGGGCAGTCTCAAATCCAGATGTGCAGAGAATTTGATTTAATGCCCTGCGTCGGGTCCGACTTATGGAAACAGTTTCAAGATACCGAATCCAGAAAACCTGGGTTATGTCGTCTAAGATCCATGGTGGCCAGAGATGATCGTCATTTGTCCATTACAGCGTAACAAGGATGCTACAGCTTCTCAGATCTTTCATGAGTTGTATGCAGCCACAATAACTCGAGTTCCGAGGGTGACTGTTTCCAGAAAACTTCATGAGAGAGGGCTGTTTGTTAGAAGACCTGTTGTTTGCGTCCCGCTTAGTTCTGCCAAAAGGAGAATCCGCTTAAAATGATGCAGAGATCATACAGATTGGAGCATGAATCAATGGGTGACCGTTCTCTTCACTGATCAGCCCAGGCTCTGCCTAACTAGTGATTCTTGCCATACTTTCGTAAGGAGAGAGCCAGGGACCCGTTACCTGCCCTCCATTGTTCGAGAAATCGACCCTTAAGTCAGGGGAGGCTTGATGTTCTGGGCGAGCAGCATATTGGATGGCCCATACACCTCCGTGTCTTTGAAAGAGACACTGTGACTGCTGATAGGTAAAGGAATGAGGTCTTGGAGCCCTGTGTTTGCCTTTTCAAGGGTGCATTTGGTCCTGATTTCGTTCTAATGGATGGCAATGCGAGGATACATATAGTTCATCTGGTCGAAGAATTTCTGGAAAGTGATGATATTCGCCAAATGGATTGACCAGCTAGATCTCCAGACATCAATCCTAGAGAGCTTGCCCGGGAGGACAATTGCAATTCTCAATCCCCCTCCAATAGCCATCCAAGACCTGAAAACACCGTCGCTGAACGAGTCGGACCAACTGCCACAGGAACTCATAAACTCCCTTATTTCCAGCATAAAATCCCGGTGTGAGGCCTGTATATCTGTAAGAGGGGACCATACCCCCTATTAACACATTTTTTGTTCTATTCTGCAACCGCTGTTTCATGCCTTGCGACTTCGATGAGTGTTACGCACGATCACGTGCATGTATTATAACTGATGAATGGGTATTTTTTTGTATTATATTCACCTTATGTACATACCAGATTTCATTAAAATCTGTCCAGTAGTTCTGGAGATAAACGACAAAATCGGAATATTTTCTTAATTTTGAACATCAGTGTATTCATCCTCTAGTACTTTTCCGATAGCAATACGCAATATATAACTCGCCTAACAACCCATTGTTATCTCTTTATGTTTCATATGTATATGAGGAAAATCATTCGAAATGAACTAAATGATCATTCATCTTGTGAAAATGAGTTGCTTTATTTTCGAAAGTATTTCATTATTGGTTTGTTGAGTCTTCGCCAAAAATCTGATGTTGGCGAAATGTAACCCTGCCTACGGAAAAGTACCGAAACGTACTCTAGAAATAATAAAAGTAGAATACTATAGATAATGAGCACATAACAATGACAATGGTAAAGGAATATTGCTTTAATCTTAATCAATGTTTCGCATCTGATTAATTGCTTTAATCTTAATCAGTGATTGAGGCCTTATTTTCATTCCCCTACCCCAAACAAAAACATTATTTACAACAATAATATACTTTAAGTATGAGGATTGACGCTTGAACCAACCAATGCCCACTATAACAAACCTTACAAACTACCAAGAATAAGTAAATCTATTGATGTTTGGCAACACTGATAAATCTTCAGTGACAAAACCAAAATTTATGCTTCTCTATTGCCATCTGTGTTACGTCCACCACATCGGTTCTTGCGGCTTCGCGAGAAACTTCCATTTCCATGCACTTTTGATGGCATAATTTTTTTCTGACGATTTATTCCTTCGTCATGATTACAAAATCTAAATTGTCCCCAAAATACAGTCATTAGCTCCCAAAGGGCTTGGTACTACCCAGACGTTATCGGTCCGAGGGTAATTTATGAATCATTTAAGGACCATCTGCCACTCCCCTGGGTAATACTCGCACGGACGCGTTGAAAGCTCGATTAATACTGAAAATAAACGGACACATGTTTCAACAGATATTTTTAAATGTCTTTTAAGCAAGATCATTTGATATTAAAAATAAATATCGATACATTTTAGCTTTGTTCCCTAACACCTTTTTGACTCGCACTTGAAAGAGTCGCAGCATGTGCAATGCGCACAGGAAGTCCCACTGTGTGGGGGAGTATATTCTCGGCTGGATCTACAAAGAATATATTTAAAAGTATGGAAAGGTCACGGCAAGATTAAGGCTCCTGCCGACATATCACCACGAGTTTTCGAGCGTAATGGAGTTTCCTGCTTTTCTTCTCAAAGATGGATTATTGCTTTAAATTTTGTGGAATAAAACATATTCAAAAAAAGGGGGATAAAGAAGTGTTCATGCATATTTATTTTTTTCTTTTTTCTAACTTTTGGAAGTATTTTTAAGTATTTGTTAAAGAGCTCTCAAAACTTATTAGTATATCATACATTATTCACTTCAAGAACGGAAGTTGGTGGGTTTCTCACCCCTTTTTTCACTTTTTTTTCTTCTAAAAAGGAGACTGTGAGTACTTTTTTTTCCTTCGAAAAGGGGTGGTAGGCCAAAAAAAAAAGTTTGGAAACCAATTTTTTTTCGAGTAAGTTTCGAAATTTTTTTTTCCGAATCGCCATTTTCTCACTCAGAATTCCCGAAAGAGCCGAAATCACTCAAAAGATTTTAGAGCTACAAACCACGCCCCCCCAATCCTGGGAAACAACCATTCCGTACTCTACATTTATTGGTTAATAATTTTTTTACAAGATAAGGGGTAACAAAACTTCTTCAAACAAACAATGAAAGAGATTATATAATTTCAGAATACAAAGGTAAGTTGAAAAGTGTTTACCGAACGGGAAATATACACAAGAACAAAAGAAAAGAAAAGTTTGAATTTGCTCTCAAAAACGAGATGAATCAACAGATATCCACAATATAAATATAGAATTAATACAACTTTTCATACAGACAAGAGCAAATATTTGTTACCAAATACATACAATATAGTAATTCATAGGTATACACACACTCAATAAAAGACCTGTGGATCCTTATTCTTACTTCCCCGTCAGAACGCGGACGTAAGAATAGGGACCCATAGGGCTGACATCAAAACAACAAAGAAAAGAGTCCAATCTCATCTAAGTGATTTGGTCACGGATCGCAGATGCCATCCTAATACACGATTTTAGTTTACATTGGACAAAAGGACTTTAAGTAATACTCGTAAAGAGGAACCACAATATTTTAGCACTTTCCGGCTGGAGAAACTAAATGATATTTTTTACTTAGATGACATGAGAAACACGAAATAGTCAGCATCTCCAACAGAACGGAGGCAATGAGGGTAATTTTAACTTAAAATGATGTAATTGGCAACGAATAGTTAGAAATTGTGAGAAGTAACTTGTAAGTGCAGGGATTCAAATTAGTTTAGTAGGGATTAATATAAGTTAGATTTGGATAAATAAGATTTGCCCTGAAAACCGGTATTAGAACTCTACCAGACGTCTGTAGTAATTTTTAAGAGTTTTAATGACATAGAAATTAGGGACGAGAAACACTCACTTCATCACTATTTATAATACGAGTTTTAGCATAATATTCTGAAATGTCATAAAACAAATTATTGTTTTTAGCCTTAGTTCACAAAATATTGTAAAATTCGCGATAAATAGAAACTTTATACCTTATTAAATTAAGAAACACAGATTTATTTCTGGAAGTAATGAAAAACAAAACTGATATAAACTGTCAATGCATGCATTAAATAGAAAGTTATGGAGGATCCGACTGCGGATATATCCGCCTGAAAAACGACGGTAACAGGTTTTAATTTGGAGAGCTATTGGTGCCGGTCCTCATACTTTTGAATCATTAAGAAGTGGCGAGGACGACACAATAGTTGGAGTCAAATTCTCTACCTGCCCACCCGGCCAATGAGAAGAATTAGATCTCCGAAAGACTTAACGCACGTCACTGTCTCTCTATACGAAAGGTCTTCATTAGAAACGGGACTCGAACATGCGTGCCCAAGGCCTTTTTTTTATTACTTAATTATAGGGGTGAATTCCGCCTGTTAAAACTCGTCTTTTTTACAAACTATAATCTTGGGTTCCTTCTAAGAGCAACATTAATAAAAACACTCAATCAATAAGCTCTTCACTTATTTTTACTTTCGCTAATGGATTCGTCGATAGATAATACGCATGTGCTTAATCTGCTGTTGTACCTGTAAGAAGGAGATATCGTAAAAGTTTGATTATTACTAAAAAAATTAGCAAGTTTTAGTTTAATTTTTATTAACGTCGCACTAGAATCAACACGAGGGTTATTGGCGACGGACTTCGTAATTTGGAACCTCGATCAAGTGACGAGGACGACACCTGAGCTGGCACCCCTCCTCGGAACTTCCATGCCACGCCAACAGGAGGACTTTGGGCCCCGACAGATTTTACGTGCATCAGCCCCGACTACACGGTGGGTCTTTAGTGGCCAAGGCTCGAACACGCGATTGAACGAAAACCGCCGGCCACAAATCCGAAACCAAGACCACTAGGCTACTGCGGCCACATGAAATAAGTAAAGAGCCATCTGGATAAAACTTATTCTGCACATTAATTGGTCTTTATGTACATAATGTAAATTCTCTTCATGCTGATTTGTTTGGTTTCAGAAAGCCGCACATTGATGTCACCCACAGTATCGTATAGCTTTAATTATTTTGCGGAGCTATCGTAAATTTTTAAATGTCTTTAAAACTGTTCAAGATGGAAATTTAATTTTTAATTATTATTCTTAAGACTTCTTTATACATAATCACCTTCTAGAGTTGCACACTTTCCCCGGTGTTTCTCGACCTTTCGCGTAGACCATCATCGTAAAACTCAGCAGACTGAATTCTATTTTCTCCATACTGCGGGTTGTTTTGTTGCCGCTGTAACCTAGTGGTCATGGTTTCGGATTCGTGGCTGGTGGTTTTCGTTCAGTCGGGGGTTCGATCCTTGGCCGCTAAAGACCCGCCGTGTAGCCGGTGCTGTTGCCGTTAAATCTGTCGGGGTCCAAAGTCCTCCCGTTGTCGTGGTATGGAAGTTAGGAGAGGAGGGGTGCCAGCTCAGGTGTCGTCCTCGTCACTTGACTGAGGTTCAAAGGTAAGGGGTTCATCGCTAATAGCCCTCGTGTTGCTTCTAGTGCGATATTAATAAAAACTAAACTAAATTGATGGTTGTTTAAATCTTAGGCTCCAAAAAACAACATGAATAGCAGTAATTTACATCATTAGGTTCATAAGGATCAATTCACTTTAAGAATAAATTTTATTCAGATATCTCGGTCAATTCTTTGTAACAAAATATTTATGTTACCCCTAAGTACCCATGTGTTAGTCGGCTTTGCATGGACTTTCCGAGTCTCCTATTTGTTTGGGGGAACAAATAGGAGATTTCGGGGAAGAATGTGTTCCTGGAGGACAACCCAACTTCTGGGATAATTAAGCATTCGTGTAAGCCCTTGAATGAGGCATTCAAATATAGATCCCGTCCTTCGGCTCGTTCTAGCCGGAACGAGATAAGAGAATGAGAAGGAATGTTTCTAATTCTTCAACTTGAAGGCTAAGGAGAGTTACGCTCTCAAAACACAACTTCGCCTTCGAATGTGTAATGTTTTAATTGGACCGGAAATACGAAACAATGACTATCGGAGAGTCGAAATTAGTAAACAAGTTCTCCAATCTAACTGAACTAGGCTTATACTCTTCAGTGTCATTTGTAACTATTTATTCTTTGCAATAGGAGCTAGAAATAGACACAGAAAATATCGATAGGAAGGCACAAAATCACGTTTTTGTGTGTGTATGTAATTTGCTTTCTCGTCAGCTCTTTGCTGGTTATCAAATAACCTAAAAGAAACGGAATGCAATATCCTATTCCTAAATAATGTAAGATTTTAATGTCGGAAAAGTGCTATCACATAAACATAACTTTCATTGTAGATGTACGGACTCGATACTAACAATTTCGTTTGGGATTTCATATACATGTATGCTGTAGAAGCCTGAAATTATTACAAAAGGGCATGTGCCCACCCCCCTAGATATGCCCCTCGGAATTTTAAAGACTCGGACTGTCAAGTGACAAGGACTACACCTACCTCTCCAAACTTCCACATCTTACCAATGGGAGGACTGGGAGTCTCGATAGATTTAACAAGCATCAACTCCGCTACACTTAGATTCCTAAATGGCATCAGGACTCGAACCTGCGACTGGACAGCAAAACGCTGGTTGCTAGTTTCCGATCATGATCATTGGGTTAAAGTGATCACTTAAACCCTAATTAACTCCATTTTTTTTTTGAGAATATGAGCATCTTTTTCTACTCTTAGAACTTAGAATATATATATATATATTATTTTTTTTATTTTTTGTGAAGTATTTGTTTTGGATTAATGTTTAATTTCTTCAAATATCTCTAATGTTAATCTATTTAGTTTGTGTGTGTATTTAATTTTTATTAGCTTGTGATCTTGCAATTTTTGCTGCTTATTTAGTTGTTTGATTTGTTTTTATTTATTATGATTCTGATATTTTTAATCGCTAATTGTATGATTGTTTGACGGTGTAAAAATCTCGGTGATACAGTTTTTATAGCTTACTGTACACATTAAACAAACAAATAAATAACTAAGGATAAATATTTTGTACGAATTTTTTAAAGGAATCCATCCGAATATTTAAGAGTAGTTTTGTGTCAGAAGTATTAAAAAAATGTGTATGTGTTTGCGTTATCTCGGTTTGGTTTTCTTAGAATACATATTCATATGTTTACCTTTCTCACAATTGTTTTTACACTAACAAATAAATAAAAACCCGTTCTCTCCAAACAAAGCAAAATCTAGTTTTTAACCTGGGAAATATTCAGAGAACGTTTCGTTTCATGCTTTTCTAGAAACTAGTCGAATTCTCTATTGACTCGCGATGAAGAACAAAAACGGAGAAAATATTTTGTTTGAATGCCTCTAATAACGCTCTTATCCGACACAATGATTACAAAGCTCGCGAATTTCTATTCACATTTTCGCTGATTTATTATAGCGCAGAGAAAACAATACCTGAGGTATTTACATGACAGGTGCATTATTATATTCACTTACTTTTTTGTGTAGAGTATTTTATTGCTTCTTTCAGAAAAATAGTCTTTTAAAATTTTATTTCTATTAACTTTAATACAATAAAAAAGTTGGTCACTTATTTAGATTGAAAATTTCGTAATAATACTATTTATTACAGTAAGATACTACTTATCGTGCATAGAAATGCTTAAGGTATCCGCCTACCTTTAAAGTACAATTTTCGGTCAAAAAGTCATTTTTTAGTTACAGTCAGTTATTAAAGCCTGATTTCTTAGCCTTCTAGATCAGTTTCAATTTTGTTTCTATCTTATACAGAACTTGAGTTAAAAGCATTTTAATAATAGTCTGTGTCAATTTTTCAGAACTGGAAGTAGCATTCTGCTACCAAATTTATTAGTGTAAAAAAATTTGAAATGCAATTTGTAAGCTTAAAAGAGGGGGAAAGTATATTTTCAAAAGAAAGAGTATATTTTCATAAGAAATCCATCTGTAATTTTATTTTTTAGCATATGTATATGTATGACATCTGAACAGAGCCCAAACTAGGATTTTTTTAATAATTCGCAATATTTGTGGAGTTATTATGAATCGAAATAACAATACGTGTTTTTTTAAAAACATTCTTCATTATAATGCATTAAAATGTGAATACATCTAGTAATAAACCATACATTACAAAAAAAAAATCCTTATCTAGACTCTCAAAAACAATATAAAAACATTTCTACCGTAGGTTATCAAAATATGTAAAAAAAATTGAGTTATCATCTTTCAAAAATTGTAACTACTAAAAATTCAGTTTTTCAGAAAATGGATTTATAGTTGAAACTTTACAGAAAAAAAAGATATATATATACCAAATAAACTGACCCTCTCAACTTTTGTAAGTCACACTTTCTTCTCTCTCTGTATATATATATATATGTGTGTGTGTGTGTGTGTGTGTGTGTGTGTGTGTGTGTGTATGATTTTCTTACAGCTCTAATTTTTTTTCTGGCCATTTTTGCTGAGGGTAACGAATATCGTTTGGAGTCAGCAACACGAATAATTTCAAAGTTCTTAATACAGATAAATGTTTAATACATAAATGATAACACAGAAAGTGTTTAGGTGATTACAAAATAGTTTCTTTTTTACCGATTTTATATAATATTCCAAGACAGTTGCCATGGGAAAAAGGATCTCTGTTCGACTTATTGTTGAATCTTGCTCTCTGCTTCGAAATGAAATAAACGTACATCGTTATAAAGGTAATGAATAATATCAGAATCTACTAAAAGTCCTTAAAAATATTCGAAACAGAGTTTTCATCTAAATTGTGACACAAGTCTGGAATTTATAAATGCAACGAAAGAGCTCTAAGAAATACCTTTTATCGATGATAGATTGCATTCCCTAAACTAAGTTGGAGTTACCACTGTGTGCTGTTATCTATTAAATGATGTCAAAAGAATTGTGTCTCTGATTCACAAGTTAGTTTTGATTTGAAAGCGATTTGCTGCAAATCATAACTTTATTGTTGCATTCGTCGAAGAGACGTGTATTCATCATAGTACACAAGAAGTAAGACAACGATAAAAACAACGGATTGCTTCTGTAACTGTTGTAAAGAAGGCGAAGACGGCCGGTGACGGTTTTTTTGGATCATGGACTTCTTAGATAAAAGAGAAATTTTCACTGCACGATACTATCGTGATTTATCCCATTCTTAACGTGGATACTTTTTGAACCCCCCTTCATACGTATATCTGCGGTGACTCTCTTCAACAACGACGCAATAACTATCCCGAGAGGGAACCTCTTTTGGCCTTGTAGTTAAGAACACTGCAAACCATGATAGGACAAGTTTTCTCCCGAGTGACAAATCGAGAATTAAAACCGACTATGTAACTCAAAGTCAACCTATCTCCCTCGCCACGGGTAGAAAAATATCTTCCCTCTACCTCCATGTGATGATCCACGACTAAAACACTAGATGAAAGTACAATCCAAAACTACTGTTTGCATGAACCTCCGACACAAAACACTTGCTTTTGGTTGTCTATCAAAGGCACCCACACATAATTCACGACTAGTGATATATGTGCTAAGGCACATGGTGTGTCAAATAGACACACTATCTCAATTTGAGGTAGCCAATTAACTGGGAGGGGAGAATGGAACACGTAGGTGAGTAAATCAACCTGGAAAAACAACCTTCTCTAAGAAACGTAGTTCATAAAGTTCTATAATTATTCTATGTCATCATGATGAAACTGAGGGGGAGTACACAGTGGTTCTCTTCAATAAGAATTACAGAAATTATGAAACGTCTTAATAACTATCCCTTTTAGTATAGTTATCAAGATTTCTGAAAAAAAGCAACCGGACAAATTTTCTCCGGGTCGACAGTTCAAGGTTTGGAATCGACCCTTTCACAACAGACCTGCCATGCCGCAAGGTAGAAAAATAATTATCGCTTGACGTCGCCGTAAAACTCTAGCCGTGGAAGAGCGCAATGCATCTGAACTTGAATTTCTTTATAGAGTTATCATTAGAAGCAACACCATCCGTTGTATTCAGCCAAAAGAATCTTGATTAATACAATCAGTGTTTAAAGGTGCCCTAATTGGCGGTTAATTTAGTTTTGGGTCATCCAAGAACAGAGATAAAAGAGTTAAGAAATTGAACGTAAAAATAAACTTTACACAGTAAATGAATATTAAATATTAATACACGTATTTGAAAGAGTGAATATAAACAATGTGTGAATTTCAAGGTTTATGGATACAGAGACTTTGCTTAATTTCAGTTTGTTATAGACATTATGAATAAGTTTAACATAAAATTAACATAACCAGCCATGTTAAATAAATCAACACTGTATAAAGTTGGAAGAACTTTATTTAAATAAATAATTAGTCATTCAGACAATTTTTAATGACTATAAATTTAATTATATGCTAAGAACTATTCGAGAAAAAAATGCAAATTAATTTTTAATTCATGTCCCTCTTTAAATTTGACGTAACAAATAAATTCCAGTGTAGAGAATGCAAAACGTTCCAGTAGAAGTCTTCATACGTAAACACTGGCGCACGATGGAACGCGGGCAAATCGGCTTACTCGGCACAAGCGGATCGGACAGGTTTTGTACAATTCACGTGCAAAGTAACGTTAAACAGAACGAATAATGGCATAATAAAACGACAATTGCACATGTTTCCAAACAGATGAATCTTTGGAATGCTCGAACGATCACAAACCAAAGTGTCTTAATTTCTAATTGCGCCTTGGTATTTGATCTCAGTGACAAAGATTTCAAAGCGCGAGAAACGTCACCCGACGATCAGTGACAGGTTGGCAAAGAGTCACAACCGAACATTAAGCTTTGATATCTGGCAATAACAGCGCGACGTCTCAAAGACAGCTGCAAAGTTGTGCCAATTGGGTTCAGAGCTCACAGCAGCACCAGTTTTCAGACAAACTGATTACAGGAGACACATTCATGCTTTTTTCTATTATGCCAGACGACCAGCAATTTACATTCTCCTCCCATCTACGAATAAACGCGTTCGTTTGAACTGGAGTTTGAGACAGAGGGCAATGTTATGATCAGAGGTTGGTTTAGTTTTATTAGCGTCGCTCGCACTAGAAGCAACACGAGGGCTATTGGCGATGGACCTCGTAATTTTAAGCCTCGGGAAAGTAATGAAGACGACCCCTGAGCTGGCACGGAGGGACTGTGTGCCTCTACAGATTTAACGTGCATCAACTCCCGCCACACGACGGATCTTTAGTGGCATCAAGGCTCGAACCCACGACTCAACGAAACCACCAGCCCGATGCCTTAACCACTAGGCTACCATGGCCACGTTATGATCAGAGACGAATATGGCTTAAGGCTGAACATTAAATCTCATCGACTAACGATATGGTGCCATCTTGGAAAGGAACTTCCGCTAGGGAAATATCATAGAAATACATCATTTTCCGTGAAAGGGTGACAAAAGATGTGGGTAAGTATGTTTGATGTCCGAATAGACCTCCATATGTTTCAGACAGGGTCTCTGGATTATGATCGATTGATTGGTTTTATTAACGTCGCTTTAGAAGTAACACGAAGGCTGTTAGCAACGGACCTCATCATTTTGAACCTTAGACAAGCGACCAGGATGACACCTGAGCTGGCAACCCCCTCTCCTAACTTCCCCACCACACCAACGGGAAGACTTTGTGCCTCGACAGATTTAACGTGCATCAGCATCGGCTACATGGCGAATCTTTCGAATCTTTCAAACCCACGACACGATGAAAGCCACCGGCCGATAGTCCGCGACCATAGCTCCTAGCCTATCGTGGCCACAGGGTCTGTGTGGCTGTTAAAGGATATAGAGATGAAGTTCATGAGCATTATATTCGCATGTTTCGAAGTGCTGTTGGTACTGAATTTGTATTTATGGATGATAATACGCCTTTCCACCTTGCGAGCCTGATCGACGACCTCCTTGGAACGAAAAATATCTAACGCATGCCGTGACCTGCTCACTGGCCTGATCAGAATCATATCGAGAACGTGTGGCATATGCTCGGATGACAACTTTCAGCCCTTTCACACCTACCAAACTCTGTTCTGGCATTGAAAGGAGCTCCTCGTAAAGTTTGGACTTCCACAACTTATTTACAATATCATTGTAAGTATGGTAAATCGTTGGGCTACCTGCCTAACTATCAGAGCGGTGACCACACGCTATTAAACTATTGCACCATCTATTTATTTCATTTGTTTTTCATTTAGGAGAGAACTCCTCTGATGCTGAGTTTTCTTAAGTGTTTATTTGGAATGGTTGGTTTTATTAACGTCACTCTAGAAGCAACACGAGAGATATTGACGACGGACCTTGCAAATTTGAGCCTTGGTCAGGAGACGAGGACGACAGCTGAGCTGGCAACCTCCTCACCTAACTTACGTGCCATACCAACGGGAGGACTCTGAGACTCGAAAATTTTAACGTGCATCAGCCCCAGCTACACGGTGAATCTTTATTGGCATCAAGACTCGAATCCACGAATCGACGAAAATCACCGTCCATGAGTCCGAGATTATGACCACTAGGCTGCCATTGCTTACAAAGTTGAGGATATATTATGAAAAAATATATCATCAATTTAGGAT
Source organism: Nephila pilipes (assembly GCA_019974015.1). Taxonomy (NCBI): domain Eukaryota; kingdom Metazoa; phylum Arthropoda; class Arachnida; order Araneae; family Nephilidae; genus Nephila; species Nephila pilipes. The sequence continues at coordinate 228,235 of BMAW01124864.1, read as the reverse complement.
TTTTCCACTCAAAAAAGAAATGGATCTACTCTCTACAATGTCATAGAGACCGTGGGAAATCGTTGCGCAGCTTGCCTAATTATCAGAGGTGACCATATCTTACTAAACTGCTGCATCACTTTGTTTATATCATTGGTTTTTGATTTAAATGGGGACTCTTCTTAAGTCAAATTTTCTTTCAAAGTGTATATTTGGATAATAAAGGTTACTATTGTCGTTCTTTTGTATTGTTTTTTTTTTTTAAATTTTATTACTGTTTTACACTCACATATCACGTACGTCGTTCAGACTTACCTTCATTATTCCCATAATTGTATGTGTCTATAAATGTGTGTTTCTTTGATTACTCAGATTCATAAATAGACATTTGCAAAACCTTGCATAGAACTTTTCATTTTTTTTTTATTTATTTTTCACTATGAATTATTGCAATGAAACATGATTTGAAACATTCTTTTTAGTATGAACAGACAAAAATTTCACTTTCCTCATAATTATTCTGTAATACAATTTTCAAAAAAAAAACTCCTCATCTGTAACGAACGAGTTCTAATAATTAGCCCTCTTTCATGTATCAACGACCTCCGAGAGCTGTATCAATAAAGTATAAAGCCCCCGAATAGAAAAGCCTTTCCATCGTATTCATATTAAAGCGAAGAGTAAGGCTCAGAATGTAGAACACGTGATGATGGCACTCAACTCTTTATTATAATGGTATGGATTATTTCCTTAATTATGATGGCATGGAATTATTCCACGCATGGCTCTTCATGCCTGAGAGGGCGCAGCAGGCGATTTCACTTTCCACGGGGCACAGGTGGCCCATTATTCTATTCTTTCAACGCGCAGACGATATCTGTGAATAACACCAGCCTAGAGTATTTTACCTTGAAAGAGTTAAGCATAGTAGGTAGAGACATCCATTGGGTATCTACATAAAGGCGTTGCTTTTTTAAGGCCGAGATTCAATAATATCGACGTGTTTCGGACGTATGAATATTATATCCGCTGAAATAAAAGCTGCTCGTGGCATTTATTAATTGCCTCGTTTAATTAATCGGATTATTCCGTGCGTTGCTATGGTAACGGTAGCTTACACACAAAAAATATCTCTGAATAAGATAACACAGTACACAGTTAAGAATGGGCTGTCATGCCGTATTCATCAGTATGACGCTGAGCGTTAATGGATAAAGTGACTTCACGCGCAAAAGACTGTATTTACTTGTGTACTTAAGGCTTCCGTCTGCCATCCATTTTGATTTTGTGAGCATCGATTTTCGTCGAGTCATTAGTCGGAGCCTTGATGCCCTTAAAGACCCATCGTGTTGCTGGAGCTAATGCACGTAACATCTATCAAGGCTCAAAGTCCTCCCGTTGGTGTAATGTGGAAGCTAAGAGAGGATAGGACGGCTCAAATGTCGTCCTCGTCACTTGACCGAAGGTCGAAATTACGAGGTCCGTCACCAACAGGCCTAATATTGCTTCCAGTGCGATGTTAATAAAACCAAAGAACCATTCCTAAACTTTTTTTAAGATTTACCAAATAATTACTTCTCCTATTTATGTTTTAGAAGACTTCACGGTAGCTTATTTGTCTTAAGTTCAAAATGCTGAATCTTTTTCTTGAATAATATTTTGATATTCAAGAAAAAATAATGGTCATTGAAGGATCCGAGTTTAAGAAAAAAACTAAATGGTATTGAAATAAAATTTTCCGTCCACCCACACGTTTGTTCTTGCTAAGAGAATTTATTTAAGGGAGCTTCAATGATGATTCATTGAGCTTTCTTAAATTATTCAAAGAAAAAAGGACCCACTATAGTTTGGATATAAGAACCTATTATACCCCATGGACTTGGACAGATCTAAATGACAGACAGATAAGTATCAAGGCACACATATATTCTTACTAAAGATTATCTTCTATGGAGAAAATTACTTATTATGAAAAAAAAAATCGCTTCACAATTGCACCTTATAATAGCTTCAAATAAAATATCGCAAAAAACAATATTTAAATGTTAAAATAATATTTCTTTTGAAAAAACATCAAAAAATCAATATATTTTGTTCTGTGGATTTATCCTTAAACAATGTCTTAACCTATTTCTTAAATCGGAAAACTTTGAATAGTATCATTTGATTTGGTTATTTTAAACTTTATTTTACCTATTGTAGTTTTTATATTCATTTTTAAAGTCTTATAAAGAGAGTCTAAATTCATAATTCTTTTCTTTGAACTTCTCTGCTTGCATTGCCATTTTGGTATTTAAAGGACCATTTAGCTTATAAGTTCATGCCATAGTCATAGTATGTTTTAATATCATTATTTATTTTGTCCTTTTTTCATTAGATATACATTAAAATAACATAGTTGAACAAACATCTAATTTCTTTTGTTTTTTCCCAGTCAGTGAGGCAAAACTAAATCAATCTGAGTCTTTTGTCATTTCCAAAAATCCATCGGTCAAAGGGTTAGTACGGAAAAACGAAAATATATCAAACAAAACAAAAGCGGTTCATAAACGTAGCTAAGATTTCTAGCTTAAGAACTTAATGGTAGAAGATCTCACCACCCATCATTAAATTCCGAAAAATAAAATTTAATATTCAAACATGGATTTCCTGGTTTTGTATTGGAACTTCTCTTTCTGATCGAACAGCATGCTTTGTACCATTTAGCTAATAATGCCCCGAGGATGTAGCGATACTGCGTAGTTAAGCTTCTCTTTGAAAATAAGCGGTAAAGAAATATGGGAAATAGAATCGGATTTTCGAAATTCACAAACACGAGCCACCGGAATTCTATTGTAATCAGATTCTGCAAAAACTCAGCCCAGATCGGATTCTTTTTTTTCCTGAGAACTCACACAATACTGTTATCTGTAATAGAAAAGATCTTATTTTGTTTCACCCTTTAAATGCATCTTTTTGTTTTGTTCTTTAGTACGGTTTGTTCTGGGGAATAAATTGCTCCTCGTCATTGATCCGAAGAAACTTGGGATTTTTAAGAATTTTTGCTTTTTACAAATATTTTCCTTCCAAAAAGAAGATGCTGTCAATAGTTCAAGTCGCTTTTGTTGACTTAAAGTTGGAATTCTTGTGTTGAGCTCGCGTCTTTCTCTGTTTTTCAGCCAATTTAAATTTTTTTAGAAGGAAATAGGCTTACTCTGTTCTTTAAAGAGTATATTCCGTTTATATTCCAAGACATGATTGTTAGATTCCGGATACACTACGTTTATATTCGTATTTTCATTTATATATTCACATTTCATTGTCTTATCTGCATTAACTTTATTTCCTTGAGAGAATATAAAAATATTTAATCGTATAGTTTTTCTTTTAGTTCAGTTTTTATTAACGTCGCACTGGAAGCAACACGAGTGCTATTGGCGACGGACCTCGCAATTTTGAACCTCGGTCAAGTGACGGGTACGACATCTGATTTAATCGTATAAGCTGTTTAGCACTGAATATTATTTTGGTATATGAACATATTAATCATCAAACGAAGTATATTTCATACGCAATGGTTTGATATAAAAGGATAAATAATCAAATGTTTCATGCAAAAGAAAACTTCCTGCTGGAAAACGAACACTCTTTTTCGAAGAGAAAACTATAAAGACTATGTGAGTGGAAAATTCTTTAAGATAATAATTAATTAAAAACCAACAAATTATTGTACTGAAAATATTGTAAATATTTTACTGCAACAAATAAATAAATAAATAATAAAAATATTGTTGGAGTAAAAATATACATACAAAAAAAAAACAAATTTATTTGTCACTAAACAAAGATATCTTAACTGAAAATAATATAAATCAATTTAACATTATACAACAAGCTTGTTGTTTTCTCAAAACATTTAATCTCTCAAATTCATGTTTTGAACAACAAGTATTTCTTGCAGTTATTTTATCACCTACCTTTTGTACAATAATATTATATTTCTGTTTATCGAGTTTTTGATGTTATGACTATGTAATATAACATGGTTCATGGTCGCGAACTCACGGCCAGCGTTGTTTCGTCGAATCATGGGTTCGAATCTTGATGCCACTAAAGAACTAGACCATAGGGATGCTGCTCGTTAAATCTGTCCAAGTTCTCCCATTGGCATGGTTTGGAAGTTTGGAGAAGGAAGCAAAAGCTCAGGTGTGGCTTTGGTAGCCAAGTGGTCATGGTTGCGGACTCGCGGTTTTCGTCGAGTCGTGGGTTCGAGCCTTGATCCATAGTGTAGCCGGAGCTGATGCTCGTTAAATCTGCGGATGCTCAAAGTCTTACCGTTGGCATGGTGCGCAAGCTAGGAGAAAGAGGTGCCAGCTCAGGTGTCGTTCTCGTCACTTGAAGGACGTTCAATATAGCGAGGCCCATCGCTAATAACCCTCGAATTGCTTTTCAGAGCGACGTTAATATAAAAAACAATCAATCAGCTCAAGTATTGAACTCTGTTCAAAATTACGAGGTCCATCACATTAGACCTAATGTTGCTTCTTACAGTGATGTAAATCAACAATTAATCACGTCCTTCAAAATGTTAGACTAGCCTGGAGTCTGAGTACTGTTTCCACTAATTCCATCATATAGAGGGGCTGATGCAAGTAAAGGTTTTCGGGGTTCATAATGATGACGTTGATGTGAAGAATGGGGTGCCTGCTCAAGTGCGGACCTTGTCATTTAATTGTTGTTCTAAATTACAAGGCGAATTGGCTATGATTAACTAATCTTGAGTAGTAGAAACAAATATTTGGAAAAAAAAATTCAATGAGCAAAAATATTTTGGTAGAATGTGCAAAAAAAAAAAAAGTTCATGTCCAAATTTTTTTGAGATTTGGGTGTAGAAACCGACCGACGCGTCAGTGATCGAAAACAAAGGCTTCAGATAATAACCTGGCACAAAAGCGCCCAGCCTCGGGTACACCATTTAATATGAACCGTGAACAGGATTAGTTGCCCAGAACAGAAGAAAAAAAAATCCTCAACCCGAGAGACGAAATTGCGTATGACAAGAGATAGGTTGAATTACGATACAGTAAGACTACGCTATAAACAACGACCAAAAAAAGGAAAGCAGAAAAAATAGGTGAAGGGACAGTTTCTTACACATATACGAATTTTCTTTTTCTTTCTTTCTTTTTCTTTTTGAGAGAAAGACGAAAAATAAATAACGGAGGAATAGAAGTTAAGGTGTATACAGAAAAAGCTTTCTGGAACATGTACAGACATTTCGTAATGTGTGGGAAAAGGACATCGTTTCTCTTTAATTCTAAGCTTTTGTAGTAAATTTATGAACAACAAATTAATAAAAAAAACACCAATTATTAGCAACGGTTCTCTCCATCTTGTGCCACGAAAATAACAACGGAGTTAATAACTTCCAAATCTATGAGGTAGTAGCTCGCTGCTTCGAATTAATTAGGGGCCGCAGTAGCCTAGTGGTCATGGTCGCGATCGGCGGTTTTCGTCGCTTTGCGGGTTCGAACCTCGATGCTGCTAAAGACCCCCGTATATCGGAGCTGATGCACGTAAAATCTGTCGAGGCTCCAAATCCCCGTTGGCGTGGTTTGGAAGTTTGGAGAGGGTGGTGCCGACTCAGGTGTCGTCCTCGTCACTTGACAGAGGTTCAAAAGGACTAGGTCCGTCAACCAATAGCTCTCGTTTTACTTCTAGTGTGACGTTAACAAAACCAACCAATCAATCTATGAGAAATAGTGTATCGATAGAGGTAAATAGAATGGGTCTATCGGGAGAGCCTCTCTAATGTAGTATTTTAGAAGCCGTAACCCTCTGAACAATCAAATGCGTGGTTGAACATAGATCTATTAACCTAACAGTGAAATTTCCTGATATGCTTAACCGTGTTTGCAAAGTTTTATAATCAATTTTCTTTCAGTATAACAAATGTCCTTAGACTTACAACCCGTATCGAAAATTCTGTATGGTCTATTAATTTCCACCATATCATCCTATATATGTCTCAGGATGAGTGGTGTCACTTATAAACAAAAAACTAGTGCTGTTGATGTATTCGCTATTTTTTGTTTCACTAACCTCGAAAACTCTTTGGTAATTTGAATTGCATAAAATTACAATTTCTTCGTAAGTAAACCAAAACACGATTAAGTAAATTAGATGAAGAAAAGGAATGCATTGAATTGAATAAAAATAGTGATATATAAGTGAAATAGAATATAAAAGAAATAGAAAGGAGATAGAGAATAATTACAGGATGATATATATTTGTAAAGTGGATTGAGTCATCGTAATTAACCTCTTGTATTGAAATGACCATTGCTTAAAATACTAAGATACGAACTAGCTGTTGTGGAAAAATGCTTGAACCAGAACAAGTGATTTGGTAAGCTAAGGTTTTATTATAAGATTTCAAACTAGGATTGATGAGCTAAGTGGGATTTGAAAGAGAACGATCTTATCTATTTTTTAGCGATAAATAAAGTATTTTGTATTTCTCTCACATATCTTCTGATAGAGTTTTGTAATTATTGACTATTTAATTAGGAGGGAAAATGTCGGTAAAATTAAATAATGAAGGAAACACTTCGCAAACTAACTTATCCAATCACAAAACATTTTCAAGATTTGCATTCCAGTGAACGAAAACTTTTTACACACCTCAAAATCACTAAGCTTTAGTTTTTTTTTATATTTTAAAAACAATTCAACATTTATTCAAATTTTTTTACCCTATATTCATATTTGTAAAGCAGTATTTTATTAGACGGTACCTTTTGAATTAATTTTTTTTCAAATTAACATACTGAAACAATAGCTTCTTTTCACAATAGAGCTTTTTGTACGAATATATTCTAGACGAGCTGTATATCTCAATCATCAAAACACAGGGTAATATTCAAAATGTTTCTTCCGATTTCAAAATTCCATATTTTCAAAACTAAACGACACAGAATGATAAGTAATATATAAATGACAAGGGAAAATGTGGAAGTTGTTTTTACAAGTGTTCGATATAACTTCTCTCTCTCCTTTAGTAGCACACATAATGTCAATTCGATATGTAAATTCTTATCAAACGCGTTGTAAAGTGTCCGTGGCAATGGATAGTTTAGTAGAAGAAATCCGTTGTTTACGTTCATATAAATTTGAAGGTTATTGTGGAAAACACTGTCTTTTACAAACCCTCGAAGGAAAAAATTGAATAAGAATCGCATATCAGACGACTAATTCGGCAAGCTGTGTGACATCAAGCCATCTGGTTCACTGCGATCAATCGAATAGCGAGGTAGCTCCGAGAAAGCTTCTAAAACAGCTTTCTTGAAACAGCTTCATAAAGAACACGCGAAGGACACCTGTTGTTCACAATATAAACCAGAGTTTTACTTTGTATTCATGTATTACTTACCATTCTGAGCCACTTGTTTCTGAAAATGTGCAATTTTAAATAAGGATTAATCATTTTGAGAGTAACAATGTGAATGAACGAGAAATGTCACAATAAATAGCACATCTCACGAACAAACTTCTATCATAAGAACGGGGTCATTAAAGAGTCATTAAGATCGCACACAGCGCGTGAGAAGTTTTGCAGCTTGAATCACACAGGACGATTCATACGATTTATCGATGATTTTTTATTCATGGAACAATTAACTTCATTATGTCACACATATTACGCATAAAAAAAAAAGATTTGTGCCTTTTTTTCCGTAAAAAAGGAGGCATTCGTCTAGTATTTTCAAAAACAAATTAAGCTCTCTTTTAATTAAGTAACATGGAGCTCTTTTTTCCGAAAGAATTACTTCATGCAGAACAGTACGCTACGACTTAAAATGTTAATCAGAAACAAATGAAAAAAGTGTCACTGAAAAAAATGTGCAGGAAAAATAACTTTAAAAGCCGAGTTAATTATTTGCTCGTTTGTCACAATGCATAGATTAAGTTTGTACTTCATTTGTTGCCCCTTAAAAAGGCCCCACTTTTTTCATTTAAGATGTTATTGAGAATTATTGAGTTCGAGTTTTTACAGCAGCAGTTTGCTAAAAATACATTAGATGTTAGCTTTTTTTTAAAGTCACAAATAATTTTTTAATACAAACTGGATTTATAATAGAACTAACAGCTGAATACGACATTGAAACTTTTTTATTTGTTGAGAGCAATTCATGAGTTTCATTCTAAAATTAACTTTGTTACATACGAGTTGACTCAAAAAGTAACGTTTTTAATAAATTAGAAATGCGGTATTAGGAAAGGGATAACTCAACGTAGTATTGCACAGTGATTGTTTTTCCTTTTTCTTAGAGGTCCATGAGTATAACAGTATTTCGAAATTGAAATATAATTGCCATCACTTTTCCGGCCTTCTTCGCCTTCTTTGGAGCAGATAGCTTGGATTCTGGAGAATTTTGAGGAATCCAGGTCTCATCGACAGTGACAACTCACTAAGGCACTAAAAATTTAACCTATGAATCAGTCTTATATTTGCTATGGCACTTGTTTACCAGATGGAAGTATAACATGATAACACCAATTTGCCTTAGCAATGCCTTCTGTCGGCAAAAACAGGGATTTTTTTTAAGTCTTTATAGTATAAAGCAGCCAATGTAACTCGCAATTCTTATACCACAGTCAGATGACGAAGTCGACACTTGAGCTGGCATCTAATATCCATATTTATGCCACTCCTCCTTGAGCACAAATAGATTTCAATGCCACGAAATGACTGGATGTGAGTTTTGTTATGATCGTTATTAAGTATAATAATTTTTTTGTTAAGGACAGCTATTTTTAGTTCGGTAGAAGTATAATATGTGCTATCGGTGACGGATCTTAACAGTGTTGAACCAGGATGTCTCTACTCACCTCAATGTAATGGATGTGGATCAAAAGAAGAACCTGTTCTTTCGTTCATCTAAAAGAGCATAGAGATCAGAGCTGCACCTGAAACCCTTTTTTTGTTGTTCAGAATTGTATCTAGGCGTACAGGCAACTGTTCATTGCTACCACACTCCCCCCATCTGCTTAACATTGTCAGTTCTTTTCTTCATTTTCTGTTCATTTAATATGTTCAATACACTTCAACCTTTTTTACTTTAACTGTTCTTTCAAATACTCCCAGATTCTATTTCTCTTTGAAAAGATTATTTCGTCACAGTGGCACCATTCCCTTTATTAGGATTATTATAAATAATAAATTATTAACTTTTATAATTAATTATTTTCAATAACTTTATTTTGAATATTTAAATACATTAAAAAGCACTTACATTTGAGTTAGTACTAAAAACACTTTATTTTCCCTGTTTGTAGATAAAATTAGCAAATAATGTTCTGCTTAACACTGAGGAATCAAAAGAATAGGTGAGCTGTATTAGAACAGGTGAAAGAATCGTTCTTTATAAATGAATAAGAACAATCTAGAACAGCTCATCTAAAAAAACAGAAATTCCCATCTTTACCTCTACACCTCATCACGTAAGTTCTTTGGGGTTTAATTTAACATGCAACAGCCCCGACTGTTTGTTATGACGATCATTGGTAAATTCAGGACTTAACCATCCCCACAACTGGAACGCCAACAGTGAAACTTAAGATTTTACACATTGGATTAAATATGTAAGATCTTAACAGACATTTCTTAAAATAGAAGGGCCGTGGTAACTTCTGGTCACGGTCGTCGCGAACTCGCCGTCGGCGTTATTTCCATCCACTAGCTCCATGTCATTAAAACCCCTTCAGTGTAATGGAGATGATGCACTTTAAAATATCCAAGTCCTCCTCATGGCATAGAGGGGAAGGTAGAATAGGAAAGTGCCAGAGCTCGGTTGTCGTTCTCGTCACTTAGCCGCAATTCAAAATGTCGAGGTTCGTCGCTAATAGTTCTCGTGTCGCATCTAATTGCAACGTTAATTATAAATCAATCATTCGAACAGAAGATCGTCGTGCGGAATAAATGGAATTGCGGCTCATCAAATTAAATCTAGCAGGGGTATACATGAACGAGTATGGTCACTTAGAAGCAACACTACTATACTCGCGATTAAAAACACTAGTCTACCGCAGTTATAAGGTAGAAACTGAATAACAGGTTTATAACCCGTCCATAACTCAAAATGATCGGTAAAATACAACTTTATTACAGATTTAACATGGCACATACTGTCGTAGCATGGATGCTGAAAGTGTTGAGCTTGCTCAGATGTCTGTTTCGTTATGTGATCGTCGATTCAAAATGATACTGTTTAATAAATGGATCATTAACATTGTGCTTGGAAATAGCTCGAGGGTTATTCACGAACGGACCTCATCATTTCGATCCTCGATCAAGTGATGATGACAATTCTTTGTAATCCTATTCTCTTAACTTTCATTTTTTCCCATAGTGAGGACATTGAGCCTTGACAAATTTAACTTGCATTAGCTCCTCTAAACGACGAGCCCTGTTGAGTCCTGGACCGTTAAGAGCTCCCAGGACTCGATGAAAACGTCGCCTGGAGAGAGTTCGCGAAGAAGACACTCGGCTACAGCGGTCGCAAAATTGCACATCACATTAACGAACTTTATGGTTGGGCAGAAATAGAGGAAGCGATTATTAATGTTTCCCATAGATAGCAACATGAGGACTACTGGCAACAGACCCCGTCCTTTTCATCCACCATCAAGTGACAAGAATATCATCTAAGTTGGCACCTCCTTCTCCGAACTTGGTCATAAGCTCTCAACATGACCACTAGGATACCGCGGCAGCAAAATTACCTGGCGTATTGGCTGAAGGTAGCTTACCTTTGTATCGGAATGAAATAACTGAAGCGTTCAATATAATAATAATTACAAATTAGTCACATTCTTAAAGTTTAATTTTTCAAGCAGTTTATGCTTGTAGCTTCAGCAATTCTCAAAATCAGATGGACCAGAAACTATTTATACAGCCATAAGGTAAACTACTCGGTTCCTGAAGAATAGACATTTGCATCACTGACTATTTTTATACAAAGTAAATCAGTCAACTAAAATATTTATATTCCAAAAGCTACTTTAAAACATTTATGAAAAAACTTAAATCTATTCATTTCGTAAATATCCCACTACAGAACAAAATATTTGTAACGTAATTCGTAAACTAGTAATATAAAAAAAGGGGGGGGATGCCTGTCTGTACTTCCCAGACAGAAGTGGTATCGTGTTACTCCCTCAAAGAGAGCATAACCAATTAACTGCCAGGATATCGCTCGCCCAAACAGGCTCCTCGCCTCATCCATTTTAAAAGAGTTGTCAGTTGCAGTGTAACTATCCATCCGGACTCCGGGGAGGCTCAAGAAGAAAAAAAAAAGACGGTTACAGGAAAAAAAAGGATTCACCCCAAAGTGTTCCTATTTTTAGAACATCTCGGTTGAAGTATTCTCTTCTGAGCTATTAAGACATGAAGAGATTTCTTTTGGAGCAACAAAATGATTAAGAAAAAAAGTGCTTTAAATTGGTTTTACATTGACGTGTTTAAAAGAAACACTACAGTAATGAATTTCGAGAGCTTTACAATGCAAATCCTATTTGAATAAAATAAATAATAGTTCAATTGCATTTCACATTGATTGATACTTCGATGAGTTTTATTTTTGTAAGGACATTTTCGTCCTATGGAGAGACGGATCCTCTTACCCTTGATGTAGCTGACAGGATTTCGGTGTGACCTAGATATCCTAATGGTCATTATTTAATTTCCGTCGAGTCGAGAGTTCGAGACCTGATGCCACTAAAGACCCTACAAGTAGCGTGCTGATGCACGAAAATCTTTCGAGGACCTAAGTTCTTCTTCAGGCGTGGTGTGAAATTTGGGAGATAGGGATTCCAGCTCAGGTGTCGTCCTTGTCACCTGACCAAAGATCAAAATTGCGAGGAAAATTGCTTTAGTGTTGCTTTTCAGAGCGAGGTTAAAAAGCAATCATTTTGTTACGTTCTGCGATTATAGTATGGATGGTTGAAAAAGTTAATTACATAGTGACTTTGAATAATAGTTAACTTCGTATAATTCTTGACTTCTAACATCTTACCTACATTGTTTTTGAAGTAACTGAAAATGGAAAGGTACCTCTAGACGTGAGAAGTCAGATTATTGAGTTCCATATAAATGGAAAATCATACATAGAAATTGGTGAGTGAGTGAGTGAATGTAAAATTTATTGGCGCAAGAACCAGATATGGCTATGATGAGCCAAACAAGATTTAACTGTGGTCTAGATGTGAAGAAATTGAATAAAAGACAAAAATTGGTTGACAAGAAGGAGGTTCCTAAATAGAGAAGGATCGCTAGGGTATCACGGGAGTGCGTCACCCGTGTTTACCAAAGACAATAAACCCCATGGAAAAGAAAAAGATCACTAGGGTGCCTCGGGGTCATGATGCCCGTACTTACCTAAAGAAGGCAAGTCCCTGAGGTCCCCTGACATAATCCCCAGAGGCAGGGTGTCCGGCTATACCCCCAGATGCTGGTAACCCATTTGAGTCACCGAGAAATGGGATACAATGAGATGAAATTACCATTTACGACTGTTGGATACATTGTGAGAAAGTATGAAGAAATTGGCAGTGTATAGAAAATAAATCCAGACCAGGACGTTCCAGCAAATTAACAATGAGAACGAAAAGAAGTGCTGTTCAGTTTTGAAACTCTGATGGGTCCAGCTCAAAACATTGCTGAAGACCTTGAAACATCTTCTATTTTATCTGAGTAACTTCCCAAACAAAGAGAAATGTTCACCATAATGTAGGTTTAAATGGAAAAAATCCCAAGGAATATATATATATATAAATGAAATAAACAGGAGAAAACACCTTTTTCTTTGCTTTGGTTTATACAATAACAGGTCAATTGAAAAGTCCCCGGCCTACCATAGTAAAACACATTTTTTTTGGCAAAATTAGTTTTTTTATTCAACATAATTCCCTTCAAGGATGATACACTGATTATAGCGACTCTCCAACTTTTCGATACCATTTTTGTTGTACGATTTGTCTTTTGCTTCAAAAATAGGCCTCAGTTTCGGCGATCACCTCTTCATTCGACGAAAATTTCTTCCCAGCGAGCATTCTTTTGAGATCTGAGAACAGGAAATAGTCGTTGGGGGCCAGATCTGGAGAATACGGTGGATGAGGAAGCAATTCGAAGCCCAATTCATGGATTTTTGCCATCGTTTTCACTGACTTGTGACACGGTGCATTGTCTTGATGAAGCAGCACTTTCTTTTTCTTCAAATGCGGCCGTGTATCGGCGATTTCGTCCTACAAACGGTCCAATAACGCTATGTAATAGTCGCTGTCGATGGTCCTTCCTTTTTCAAGGTAGTCAATGAAAATTATTCCATGCGCATCCCAAAATACAGACGCCATAACCTTGCCGGCCGACTGTTGCGTTTTCCCACGCTTTGGAGCGGGTTCATCGTGTGCAGTCCACTCGGATGACTGTCGATTGGACTTCGGAGTGAAATGATGGAGCCATGTTTCAGCCATTGTCAAATATCGACGCAAAAACTCGGGTTCATTACGCTTGATCATCTTCAAGCACTGCTCCGAAACATCAACTCGTCGTTGTTTTTGGTCAAAAGTGAGCTCGCGCGGCACCCACTTTGCACAGAGCATTCTCATACCCAATTATTCGTGAATGATATGATGTACACGTTCAATTGATATCTTTAGAGTGTCTGCTATTTCATTCAATTTCAATTGACGGTCATTCAAAATCATTTTGTGGATTTTTTTAATGTTTTCGTCGGTAACAACCTCTTTTGGGTGTCCACTGCGTTCACCGTCTTCGGTGCTCATTTCACCACGTCTAAACTTAGCATACCAATCCTTGATGGTTGATTTTCCTGGGGCAGTGTCCGGAAACTCGGCATCAAGCCAAGTTTTTGCTTCAACTGCATTTTTTCCCTTCAAAAAGCAATATTTTATCAACACGCGAAATTCCTTTTCATCCATTTTTTTCACAATAACAAAAGTTGCTTTACTCAAAATGCTATAATTCACAAACAAATGATCCGACAGCTGTCAAATTTATATACGCATCTTTTGAGGTTTAGGGCTAACTAAAAAACATATAAATTTAATTCTAGTAGCATCATCTATGTGTCAAGCCGGGGACATTTCAATTGACCTGTTAAACCAATAGGTTTTGGAGAACAGTGATTTTTTTTTTCTGATCAGAGAAGTTCTACTAAGCATTTGAAACATATTTGACTCTTTAATAAACTATTTTAGATAGAAATCATATTCTCTAAAACATTGTGTGGGAAATGTTATGGTTTGGAGCTGAATGGTTTCTTGTGGAGATGAGAACTTGAGTTTTATCGACTCCACAATGACAGTTTTAACGTATATGGATGATTTGCGGCATAACTAATTAAGCAGTGCGAAGAAATTAGATATAGTGCAAACTTTTCACTTTTAGAAAGATAGTGACCCAAAGAATATTTTTATGTCTGCTTTCACCAGTAACGAACTTAATTTTCAAAAAATACGCCATAATAAATTTCTTCCGAATTTGTTATTGCATTGAAATAAAATATATGCAATATATGTCTGATACTTGCTTTAACAACTTATGAACTCAATTTTCGAAAATTCGTCGTAAAAAATTTCTTTCAATTTTTTGGATTGAAGTGAAACAAATATAAAAATGAAGTATTTTATTTACTTATCGATTTATGTACTACCTTAAATCGTATGTAAACTGTAATGAAGATCTGAGTGAAAATAAATAACATTATTCATAATTTTAGTGTGAGTGAGTGTAAAGTTTGCGGAAGAGACAGATGTGGCTATTCTGCGCCAAACAAGATTTAACTGAGGTCTAGACGTGAAAAAATGGAAGACAAGACACAAATTGGTTGACAAAAAGGAGGGGCGAAAATAGAGAAGGATTGCTAGGGTATCCTGGGGCTACCCTGCCCGTGTTTACCAAAGACAGTAAACCCCATAGGAAAGAAAAAAGATCACTAGGGTGCCTTGGAGTCATGATGCCCGTACTTACCTAAAGAAGGCAAGTCCCTGAGATCCCCTGATATAATCCCCAGGGTCAGGGTACCCGGCTATACCCCCAGACGCTGGGTAAATATTTCAGTTGCCTCTTACAACATGCATGTGCTTACAGTGGGACTATTCTGTTATTTCCGGTCAACACACGGGTTTTCAGAATTTCAAGACAGGTGTGATGCAGCCATTTTTTTAGCTACCCAAGGGACTATTATTTTAGATTAATTGCTTTTGGCGTACCAGATCATTTTTCAATTTTTTAACATTTGTTTCAATTTTAATTACATTTAGCTTAAATACATTCAATTGAAACATTTATCGTTCTCTTTAATGTTAATGTGATAATATCGGAAAAGTTTCTATTGTCCATTTCTCGATTTTTCATCTTTTTTTTTTTTTAAATCTTTATGATTAACTGAGTAATTTACTAATTATTATTAAAAAAAACGCGCCTTGGATGGCTAAATCTGTTCTTTGCATAACTTTGTATAGAAGTTTTAAAATTTATTTTATTTTTACTTTTATATGTTATTATAATACTTTAAATAACCATATAACATTATTGTTTGCTTGAATTCTTTATTTGATTTAGTTATATTCTAAGGAATGAAGAGAACAAATAATTATTTTTCCAGCTGTATAGCACAAAATACATTTAATATTCGGCGGATCAAGTTCCTCTTCAGCAGTTGCTGTACCCCACACGCGAGCATTGTGTCCGTTGATTTTACAGAAGGTATAAAACTTTGCTTCATCTCTGAACACCTTGGGTATGAAAGATTCATCTCTGTCGAGCGGATGAAGTAAAAACTTGCAAAAATTTATTCCCTGTTCTTAACCATTTTAGGTAAGAGTGTGTACCAGCTGTAACTTGCATAATTTGAAAGTGATTTCAACGCTTGCCACACAGTTGTGGCTGTTCGTGGATATTTATGACAAATTACGTTGGATTGACAGCAAAGAGCCTCGCTCTTGATCAATGGCCCCAAGAAGTCCTGATTTATGGCAGTCTTCGTGGAATGTTAATGGATAGAACCAAATATTGGAAAGCTTTTTCGATAAGGAAATGCTCGAACTTTAATTTTATTTTCTCATTTCTCTATCCTACCATGAGTAGCATATTATATTATACTTCTCATTTCTATCTCATTCAATTCCTTTTTAGTAGAATGAAATGTATTTAATCTCCTTTACTGTAATGCTAAATGGGTTTTGGGTTTAACATGTACATGTGAAAAAAGACGCATTTTTAGAATGTTCCTATATTTTAAGAGAACTGCATCATGAAAGGATGTATGTAGAACATAGTCACAAATTTTCATGAAAACTGAAGCAATTTTCTTCTTGGAAATGTATTCTAAGTTTCGATCGAAACGAAGCCGAAGACAGCCTTAACTCATTGTGATCCTTTTTCTTTGGATATTGAATATTTTTTATTCTTTTTTTTTTCCTTTAAAAAATGTATTTTCCTCCACTTTTTGCGAACAGTGACGAACTGAAAACGGGAATAACTGTAACCATTCAAACTGTAATCACCGAATATGTTGAAAAAAAGTATAGAAGGAGTTCTACTTTCGATTGGATATCGTTCGAGTTTCTGGTGGTGAACACGTTGAACATTTATAATTTATACATTTTGAAGTGTTGTTTTAAATTTGATTTATTTAAAAAAAATTGTGACTTCTATACTTTTGCTGCAGCAACTCAAATTTTGAATTCAAATGAATAAAATATTAAAGATTTGTTGACGATAATAGAAATTCCATGAGATTAGCTATACGTTCACGAAATCAAAATGGCCAGTTAAAGGAAGCCTTAATATAAAATTCAGTTCCTTATGATAAAATCTCTACGATTTTAATTCCTTTTGCTTCATTTGTATGTATGTATATAACTATAACTTTAATCTGTCAAGAAACATCTTCCAATATATTTCCTTGCAACATAAATTTTTTTTAGATAACGCTTTTTTAAATGAATTTAAAAAAACTGTATTCTAGTTCAAACCAAATAGAAAAGAAACGTTTGAAGATATTTCTTTCGCGTACAGATTAAGATAATTCTCACGTATTTACCTGCGCTCACAAAAATTCTTTTCATTGAGAAATTATCGAATTAGTTTTAGTTTAATTATTCAATATAGGATAAAATCGTGAATTATATGAAAAGAATTCTTATTTGTAAAATTTTATCGAGCAACAAGATTTTTTTAAAAAAAGGAGAAAATTTTAATAATTGTAGTTTTGATAACTAATTTAAGAAGTATATTTGGTGGGATTAAATGTGATTATTATAGAAGAAGAACCAATTCGGATTTTTAAACTATTTAAACAGCCAGATTTTACTAACTTTATATCAATACAAAGGATTAAATGGGAAGGCCAATTAATAAGATTGCAGGACAATCGAGTCACTAAAAAGATCTTGGCTAAACCATCTGGTATTCAAGAAAGAGGGAGACTAAAACTTGGGCATATTGACTCCCGCGCGTGAAAAAGACTTGAAAATAATCAAGATGATTAACTAAAAGATTTTGAGAATAATGGAATTTTGTGGAAGTCCAGGGCAAATCGGGGCATTGAAGACGAAGAATCTTTGATAATTTGTAGTAATTGATTAATTAACGTAAATGTAAAATGTCAATATATAGAATTTTATTCTTTGTTCAAAAAAATTCACGCAAATGAGAGAAGAGAAACTTATAAAATATTAAATTATATGTTAAACACAGTCATATTTGTAAATTTTATCATGCTAAGTTTTTTAAAAAGGAGATTGTTTAGCTAATCACAGAAAGCTCTCTTTCATCCGCCACGTTAGGGACTACAATCATGCCGGAATATCGACGGGGTTTAAATAGGAATATCTAATACTAATCCCTCTAGATAAAAATTTTAAACGATTCAAACATGTATTTAATGTGCTTCGCCTATTCAGAACCTGTTCGGACGATCTATGCAAATATCCCACATAGAATTTTGTTATTCTGGCTACTATAAAATTAAATTCAAACACTGAACATTAATTGAATTGAATATTCTTGTACCGATAAGAAACAGCCCAATAGGAAAATTAACACAGTACAATTAAGCTGAAACAAGTTGTGACGACTTATTCCAGTCATTTGCTAACGCGTATTGGTTTTATTAGTTCTTAACGAACACCTGTTGGTCTTCGAGAACAATTTTCTGAACATCGTACAAACGTGACACAAAACAAGAAACATAGTACTCAAAGAAAAACTGACAGCCAGGATAAACACTGGGCGAAAATACAAGCAGCTCGGGGTCGCGACCTTGGGTCCAAGGCGAAACTCGCGAATCCACTCGAAAAAATTCGAAAGTGAACGGGCTGGATCGCCACCGGACTGTAGAATGTGCAGAACTATCGAGTGCCGGATTAAAGAGAAGTTACAGTACATCCAACTGTAGTGTTAATGCTAATAATATTTCATTCATTTTAAAAAGAATTTATGAAAGCCGTCAAACAAAAAAGTAATAATGAAAAGGGGACGATTTAGTAACATTTTAACAGTGGACACAGTGCATTTACCACAATCGGGGTATGGTTAAGAAAACGCAACTTATAAATATCTTAACTAATTAGGAATACGACTTAATATTACTTATAACTAACGTTTTTGGCTCATTTGCGGAATTAAATTAATCAACAAAAGTTAAAATATCCTTTTCTTTAAATTAGATTTAAGAAAAATGTACAAATATAATCAATGTGGAAAATTTTAATTTCAGCCTATTTCGGAAAAAATTAATTTCAGAGTGAGCGATGCTTTATCCAGATTGGGAGAAATGCATCTTCTTGGTCTTATTTTGAAATTTAACATCCGTGGTAGCCGAGAGGTCATGGTTGCGGATTCGTGGCCGGCTGTTTTCGTTCAGTCGCGGGTTCGATCCTTGGCCGCTAAAGATCCACCGTGTAGCCGGGGCTGATGCACGTTAAATCTGTTGAGGCCCAAAGTCCTCCCATTGGCATGGTGTGGAAGTTAGGTGAGTGGGTGCCAGCTCAGGTGTCGTCTTCGTCACTTGATTTAGGTTCAAAATTACGAGGTCCGTCGCCAATAGCCCTCGTGTTGCTTCTAGCGCGGCGTTAATAAAAACTAAACGAATTTGAAATTTAACTCTGCTTTCCTAGTTTGATCGAATTAGGATCTAACATCATGTTAGAATTATGTACGAGTTACTGGAGATGTTCACAAATTGTTTGTCGTCCCCCTCCCCAAGACCGCCATTAATAATTTGGCCGTACCTATCCGTAAGATTTTCAAATATTTAGCGTGCGCTTCAACATTTCATATAAGCTATCTATTCGAAAGATATTCAGTAAAACTATCTGTAAGTACCTAAACTCTTGGAACTTTTAAGAATCTGCCTATAGGTATTAAAGTCCTGAATAGAAAAAAAAAAAAAAAAAAAAAAAAGGAAAAACTAGCCATTCTCTTACGTTGTGTTTTCACTTAGTCGCAAAAGTAAGTATGCACCTCATGTCTCCAATCAAAAAAGTTCAAATATTTAAAATAAATACAAGATATTTATATTTTTGGAGAATATACCTCATTAATTGTGAATTACACTTCAAGAAAATGGGAAATGAACTTTGCCTTAATTTACTTTACAATTTTAAAGATCACACATACATTTCTTACCTATCAGTGAAAACTTACATCACAAAAGTATGTATGCAATCTGAAAAAATTTAAAAGTTGTATGTCATTTAAAGGTCTTAAAACATTTCTTTATGAATATGTTGTATGTTACGGAGAGTTCTGAAGGTTTTTCTGCAATTTTCAATGTTAGAATTTTCTCAAAATGCGATTTTTCATCATTTCGCACAAGATATCTTTTGAACTATTTTCGATAACTTTACGAAGTTTGTGTACAGTTATATCATCATATTACTATGCATAATTTAAACTAATATTATTTTGTTTCTGACATATTTAATATTTTTAATGGATAGACACATATTAAAATTTGAAAAATAGGAATGCCAGGATTCAATAGGCCATATGTGGCCATGGTAACCTAGTGTTCAAGGTTGTGGACAACAATTTTTTTTAGGATTATACTTGCAAATCAATGTGCCATTACATATTGTTAAAACGAAGCATTATCAAAAAGCAATATTTTGTAAATTATTTAAAAAAAATTTATGAATATTTAAAATTAATTTATCAAAATACATAATGTATATAGCCTCTTGCGAAAAAACATATAATTTCATTGAAATCTTAAAAATATATGAACACTCGAAGAAAATGGGAAAAATGTCTTTTTGTTGCGTTTAACAAAATCGTATGACTCTTTAAAAAATATTGCTTTCAAGTGCCGAGGAGACTCCTTGGGGGGAGAAAAAAATGCTCTCAAACAAAACCTAAACAACACTTAATCATAAACAGTCTTGGAAGAGTGCTCTCTCGCCAAATGTGGCTCGGCGTGGCGTGTAGGTGTGCTAGATTGTGTGACGTCACGATCATCGTCCCCACGCTGTCTTGCACCGCGCGCGCATCAAATGGAAGGGAGGGTGAGTTGAGCGGACGTGTCTCCGGTGCGATTCCTCCCGTGAAGCGTCAACAATTCCCAATGCCACTGAAAAAGGTTAGTGGGCCGTTATAAACTACAGCACGCGGTGGTGTGTGTGTTCATAACAAAAAAAAAGGGCGCATTTACGTTTCCCCCCCGAAATAATTGTTTGTGTTTACATCGAGAAAAGAGCATGTGCTAAAAAAGAGAATTTGCAAAAAATCTGAGTGGAAGTCGGCAGGTAAGGCGAGTTTATTTCCTAAACAACCCTTCCCCACTCCCCTTGCACGTGGATGTTTGCATGAGAGAAGTGTAGTCGATTATTTTTATTTTGCTTTGCTTTGGAAGTGTTCCGTTCTGTAAGGGGTGTGTAAACAAAAGAGGGTGCTTTTGCTTTGAAGTGTTAAGCATATGTTCTTATCTCGTGAATCTTAACTGTTTTTAAAATAGTATATTTGCATTAATACTCGTACATATGTTATATTTGTATAAAAATGTTTGATATGTTATATTTGTATAAAAATGTTTGTGCAGTTAAAATGATACAGTATTAATTTATAAGAATGCAATATCGGTGTTTTTATCCTGTAAAAATCTATAATTTAAGAGAAATCATAAGAAAAATCTATAAATTTGCTTTAAATATGCGAAGTAAAAGTGTACTTCTGATTAGATAAACATATTGATAGTGAAAATTTAATGTCAGTTATCTGTTGTACCAATAAAATCAACGAGCATTTCGGGAGATAATTTTTTTTTTTTTTAAAAAAAAGAGATTTTTTTTAAAGAAATATTAACTTAGCATGATATTTATTTTTAAAATTTCGGAAGAAAAAAAAAATCTTACCTTTTAAAGGTCCGAGTATTCTTTTCTCTTTTAATTGAGAAATTTCTAAACCACATTGCTTTCATAAATGTTGAATAGTTAGTGTTTATTAATTTTTTTGTGTATAATATATTGCAATAAGAAATATAATGCAATTTAAATAATTTATCTTCTTTGATATATTTTAGCAATTATTTTTTCTGTAAAAGAGATTAGTTTTAAATTTACAAATTGGAATAATTAGTAATTACCATGATTCGTAAGATATTTTATTGCCATTTAATTTTAATTTCATCTATACATACCCAAACTTGTGTACTTAAAAACCTATTCAATGCTTGATTCGCATGAAATTCATCTATACGTCATTTTTGTATTACTAATTACTCATTTATTAATAAATTTGATATTTTTGAATTCAATGACTACATAAGATTTAGATCTAGAATTGGATATCCTTAAGTTGATTAATATATATTTATAAACAGGACTTTTGAAATATATCAACAAAATTTTGGAAAACGTAATTTATATTTTATAACATCAATGCGTTGAAGTGAAGTCTAATATAGAATTTTGAATGTTATTAAAGATATTTTTATCCCAGAATAATCGGAATTCTGAATATGAGAAATATTTGCTATTTAAATTTTCCACATTTGTTTTCTTAAAAATAGAAAATTTTTAAGTTTGAATTTTATTTTTAAGTTTGTAGCGCTAAAATGTTGGAATTACTGACGGACTAAAATCGATTCTCTTAAAGATTATTTAAAATGCAATTTAGTAATGATGAGTGTCTAATTTTTATCGGAAGTTATATTTTTCGTATTTTTTATTTCAGTGTATTTGATTTTATTTGTAATGCATTTTTATTGTAAATAGTACCAATATGTGAATTTCAATAGAATTCACGCAATTATTTCTTCTCAACCCCCTTTTTTTCAATTAATCTATAACTATAGGTGGATCCAATTTTAAATTTGGTTTAACAAGCGCTTTCTTCGATTTTAAGTAGTTGGAAGTTCGATCATGTCGTTAAAACACCTCTTATGGCCGTACCAATTATCCCTGTTTAAATCATTCCATTTTTTCATTTTGTGCGCTTTCTTTGAATTATTATTTTTCATTAATAAAGTGTATATGTATTTTTCAATACTTATTTACATTTCTGTCGAGTCGTAGGCTCGAGTCCCGATGCCACTGAAGACCCGTCGTGTAGCGGGGAGAATGCACGTTAATATTGTCGCAGAATTTCTCCCGAGGACATGGCGTGGAGGCTTGAAGAGCCGGGTGTCATCCTCGTCACATATATCCCCGTCACCAATAGCCCTCTTGTTGCCTCTAAATACAGCGTCAACAAACGATCAAAATCAAATTACTGTTTGCATACAATTCTTTCTTTATCAAGGAAATCTTTAAACAATCAAAAAGTCCAGCACTTTCTCTGGCAGATATCAGTCTGAGCACATCCGGCTAGCTAGAAAACCACTGATAACGCATTCAAACAGCAAAATATATACATAATTAAATTTTAAAACACTGAATACTACTACTAACTAAACTATTAAGTGTAACTAAAACTACAAAAAACTGATTTATACTGATAGCCAATATTATTCCTCTGAAGTAGAAGACAAAATATAGTTTCCCATTTGATAATTTTCCTGTATGAAAACGCTGGATCACTGGCATGGCCGGAACGATAAAGTGCCGGATTGCAGAGGGTTTAGTTTTTAGTTTAGTTTTTATTAACGTCGCACTAGAAGCAACACGAGGGCTATTGGCGACGGACCTCGTAATTTTGAACCACGGTCAAGTGACGAGGACGACACCTGAGCTGGCACCCCCCTCTCCAAACATCCACACCACACCAACGGGAGGACTTTGGGCCCCGAACAGATTTAACGTGCATCAGCCCCGGCTACACGGCGGGTCTTTGGCGGACAAGGATCGAACCCGCGACTGAACGAAAGCCGTCGGTCGCTAGTCCACGACCTTGACCACTAGGCTACCGCGGCCCCGGATTGCAGAGGGAGAGCTGCACTAAAATTCTAAATCCCTATTCCTGGCGGTGTGTATCGGTAAACAACTTTATTATCTTTGCTTATATTCTATGAAGTGGTTATATTTGGAAAAATAATCTTTTCAAAACTGATATTGCATCAGCCGAGCTAATATTACATCAAATTCCGATTCCATCCTTGATCGCGGAAGCCTTGACCGTAACATTGATTAGGAGAGGGAGATAACGTTTTGATGGGAGAAAAGCGCTGAACCAAGTGCCCCAATATTCGTTTTGATAAATTACCTGCGAGCTGTTGGATCATAACGGAGTTTGGTGGCTTTGTTGTTGTTTTGTCTGTGATATTATGTATATGCGGAGGTAGGTTTTCTCGAAATACAGATGTTGTAACATTGCAATTCAAAGTTATGTGCAAATGTATTACTATAAAATTATATTCGGAACAACGTGAATTAATGTTGTCTATACCAGGTTTTCCCAAATAGCGAGTCGCGATCCGGTTACCAAAAAAATAAATGCATCACCACGTCTTCGCTTCTTAATATCACAACTCGCCATGCGATGCGGAATACTTCAGTGATGTTTTCGATTTTTGGAATAGTTTAAAATTTGACCTTATACTTATCAAAATGTTAATGGTTTTAAAGGGCAAGAGAAGGTTGTAACTGCTACGACCTGTACCTGGATCGTTTGGGAAATTGGTAATTACAAAACTTCTATAAAGTTACCATAATTGAAGAATAAGTATAATTCGAGTTCATAGCTGGATGAAATTTAAGCTGCTATCGACTGCCCCCGGTCATGGTTTCGAATTCGTGACAGGCGTTGTTTCGTCGAGCCGTGAGTTCTATTCTTGATGCCTCTAAGAACCCGTCGTGTAGCGGGGCTGATACACATTCAATCTATGGAGGCTTTAATTCATTCCGATGCGTTGGTGTAGTTTGGAAAGGGTAGATACCAGCTCAGGTTCGTTCCTCGTCACTTACCCGAAGTTCAAAATTTGCGAGGTCCAACGTCAATACCCCGCATGTTGCTAACATGGGTTATGTAAATTAAAAACCAATAAATGAAATCTTGATTATTAAATTGTTTCTTTGAAAATATTGCTTCTCTTTACGATTTGGGGCCACGGTAGCCTAGTGATCATGGTCGCAGCAGTTGTTGCATCTATCCAGTCGGGGGTTCGTTACCTGGGGCTAATCAGACCCACCGCGTATGGGGCTGATACGTGTTAAATCTGCCGAGGTTCTACCACTGACATGCTGGGTGAGTTAGGAGAGGATGGGTACCACCTAGGTGTCGTTCTTTTTCACTCGATTGAGATTTCAAAGTGACGAGGTCCATCGTCAATACCCTCGCGTTACTTCTCTGTGCGACGTTAATAAACCACCGGTCATTCAGCTACAGTAAGGGGACATTTGCTTGGCCGGACGACGAATCCTACGGGTTGTTTTCCCTCAATTATAGCGACAAAGAAAGGATAAAGAGCCCATAACCATTTAACGTAGAACCCGAAACAGAAAAAAACTGAATCAGGTATTGAATCTATAACTGAACTGTCGTACGACATATCATTCCAAAACATATAAGAGAAAATACCACTGATGTATTTCTGGATGTCGTGTCATCAAAAGTACCCAGCTTTAGCAGAAAAAGCTGTAAAATGTAAGCCTTTTGTCCTGACCTACAATTGTGAAGTTGGATTTTCGACATTGGTTTTTTCTAAGAATATGTAGAAACAGATTGGAAATCGAACCGCGTCTGAGTATTAAGTAATCGCCTTTTCCTCCAAATGTAATGTTTTTGGTTTCCTAGCAAGAAACAACTTCATATTTCACAAAGATAGTTTTATCTCATTAAAATTTCCTTTTTGCGATTATTTTTGTATTTTCATACAAGCAATTATTAAAGTATGCGAGAATTATATTGGCATCTAAATGTTTTATTTAACCTACAAATCTCAAAATAGGCAATAAGTCTTTAAAGGGTTAAGAAAAAAATCTTAAGAATAACCGGGTCAGAGGAAAAAAAATTGGAAACGCTGGTCCATAAAGTAGATTTAAATGGTGTATGTAACCTGATACTTAAACTGTGAGTGAAAGTAGAAAGTTAAAAAAAAAAAAACATTCTCAAAATAATAGAGAAACTCTATTTAGCTATTCACTCGAAATGCGATACTAAACAATGACTGAAAGGTTTTTAAAAAGTTAAAAAATTAATGAAAATTTTTGAAGAGTTTAAAAAATTAAGCTAGTGGCATAGATTCCACTAACCTTTGGTGACGGTTAAGTCTGTTTTCCTACGCTTCAACGGTAGATTCTTTTTAATTGTTTTTATGTGTGAAATTTCTTCTCTCTTTTTTTTCGAATTCGTGCATCCAATAATGTTTGTGATTTTCAATTGGATTCAGATCTGGAAGTTGTGGAGGATATACCAGTCGCCATCGAAAATTGTAAATAACCTTATCCTGGTGACCATAGCAACATGCTTTGGCTCATTATCCTGCTGTAAGTGAAAAGTTTGCTCTAAGCCTAATTTTCTATGATTGTGTAATACGTTTGACGCAAAACATCAAAATTTACTAAAATTCTGTCATTGCAGTATCAATAAACCTCAAATTTCTTATCGTATATGGTTTACTGTCTTTGGTAAGCGTGGTCCCAGGATACCCTAGCGATCTTCTCTGTTTTTGACCCTCTTTCTTGTCACCAATTATCTTTCTTTTCCATTTTTTACAAACGTCTGTACCACTTATACACATTACTTGGCACATTATAACTAGATTTGGTTTCTCACTCTTGAGAATTGGGAGTATATGTTTTGAATCTAAAGCAGGTTTATTTTTACGCCAAGTCTTGGAATACTTGGTAGGGAGAAAATTTGAAACTTTCATCAGAAAAAAATCACTATTTTCTAAAAATCAATTGTTTTATTTCTGTAAATTTTAAGCATTTTCGTCTGCTTGTGTTTCACTTGTGAATGGATTTTTCCTTGGGGTTATTCCTTTCAAACTTGTGAGGCGGAGAACACTTCTTATTGGTTGAGGTGTTACTCAGATATCAGACGTTGTTGCAAGATCTCCAGCAATTTTTTGAACTGAATTTATAGTAGTTTTTATACTGTTCGAATATCACTTCTTTTCGCTCTCATTGTTAATTTGCTGGGACTTCCTGGTCTGGGTTTATTTTCAATGCATCCAGTTTCTTCATAATTTCTCAATATGTATCCATCTATTGTAAATAGCATTTAATCGCTTTATTCAATTTCTCGGTATGATTTTTATGGAGTTCGATGACACGATTCCTCATGTCAAGAGATACCTCTTGACATGAGGAATCTCTCATCATCGACTTTAGGTTCCATTCTCAATTACTTTAAGGACAATGTAGAGGAAGTTTGGAGAGGGATGTGCCAGTTTAGCTGTCTTCCTCGTCAATTGATCGAGGTGCAAATTTACGAGGTCTGTCGTTGTTGCTATTAAGTGCGAAGTTAATAAATGTCGCACTTGATTCAATCAAAAATCAATAAAACCTACCTATCTACCGTCAGGTTATCAGATGCTTGTTAAATCGGTTAGTCTCAAAAGTTTGCATTCTGTATAGGAGTAATATGGAAAAGAAGGTTGGCTAATATTTCATCCTCGTCTCTTGACCTTGGTTCAAAATTACGAGGTTGGCTAATAATAGTTTTAGAGCAATTTTCAGGGCGACGTTCATTTAGTCCAAAACAAAGACTCATAATAGTTACTGTTGCGCATTTTAATAAAGCCGTGCTTCAAAATCCTTACGTGGCCTGGAAGTCAAGAGAATGAAATGCAATTTCATATATCGTCTTAGTCATTTAGTTATGGCTCAAAACTAGGAGGTCTGTAGATAATATCCTCGCGCAAAATCCATTGCGACTTTTATTCAAATCAAACTAAAACCGGTATCCAGTGGGATTCGTAAATTAGAATCTCTATTCCTTCAAATATTGCCATGTTTAATAATAGGGACAATTGAACTTTATACCTTATTTTGGGTGAGATGTAAATTATGGGACTGGAATACCAGGTTGTCTAAGGTAATTAAAAACCCTACAACCATATTTTTCTGTAAAAATGCTTTAATAAAAGCAATCAATCAAGAATAATGTAGATGAAATGTCAGACCTCAAAAATTATAGGATCTTAACAATTATTTATATCTACTGCGTTAATAATGCTTTCAACCATCTTTACTATAAACGCAGTACGTATCTTACCGAAGAAGTGTACAAATACTTCTTTTACAAGAAACTTAAAAAGTTGCCGATTTTAAACTTAATATTTAACTTTATCAAAAAATTAATTTTGGTATTTAATCTAAAATGTACTGTAAATCTATTGTATTAAAACTATTTTTGTCGAAATATCTGTTTTTAGTTAGAAGTTAAGAATATTATAATGTACAAATTATTATTTTATCAAACCAGGTTAAAGGGGTAGGATTTTACGAGGCTCCAAAGTATTTTTAGGTAGCGTCGTTTATTTTAAAAAAAAAGACACCGATAAGGGTCGTATTTGCTTAAGGAATCTTCTCCGTTTTAATGCGCTTATTCTCATGGTTAGGCTAAATAAGGTTGATAAAAGGTAGAAGGCCGTCTGCGAATCTTCCTCCCAGATAACCCGCTGCTCTCTGTCTCGAGAAATGTTGACACGACCTCATTCAGGTCTATTGATCTCCGATGAGACATTACCATTTAAACGTATCGGCACTCAACCACAAACTTCCACAGAATGCAATGTTCGCTTTGTTTCGTCATGTGTTCGCGACGCGTTTCCCATGGGGGGAGGGGGCAATGAGGGTCTAAAGGATTGTTATGAATTTTCTGCATATTGGGATCACTTTCATAATATTCTTATTTCTCTTTCTGGAAGAATAATCAAAGAACTGAAATAAATACCTGTCTGTTTTCTAATATTTTCAGGAATCAAGAAAAACTAAAATCAGAATTTATTTTACTGTTCCAATAAAATTAGCTTTTAAAAAATAAATAAAAACTGCTATATTACAACTATCAAATTCTTTTTTATTTTTCGTTTTCTTAGTAATAAATTACAATTGAAAATATTTTTTTTCTGCCACGAGATTACGTTTTTCCGAGAAGTGTAGTAAAATTTGAATTAAAGAATGCATTTACAAAAGCATTCTAAAAGATTGCAAATAATATGTTAAATTATTTGTGCCAGTATTTTTTTTAAAAAAATTACACTTACTTAATTCGGGGCCTGCTTTACAAATAGTTTTTAACCTCCCGAGACGTTATGTTTGGATACTTGACAGTCGACCTATACGGGTTGCATTTGGGGCCGCGGTAGCCTAGTGGTCGTAATCGCAGGCTCGCACCCAGCGATTTTCATCGAGTAGTAGGTTCAAACCTTGTGGCCACTAAATACCCGCCGTGTAGCCGGGACTGATGCAAGTTAAATCTGTCGGGACCCAAAGTCTTCCCATTGGTGTGGTGTGTAAGTTAGGAGAGGAAGGTGTCAGCTCCAGCATCGTCCTCGTCACTTGACCGAGGTTCAAAATGATGTGATCCTCAACCAATAGCCCTCGTGTTGCTTGTGGTGCGACTTTAAAAAAACCAAACTGATTTCAGTTATTGAAGCATTTGGGTAATTTCAGAATATATTTGAGAGATTTTGGATCTTAAATCCTCTTGTAGTCCAATAAAGATCCATTGTGTCAAATGGTTATTTTTAAAAAAATGTTCAATAGGTTTAATACTTTCTTTCAAAAAGCCGTAGACTGAAGTAACCAGCAGTAGGGATCTTAAGGATAATAAATAAATGAAATAGAAGCAGAATTTTTTTGTCTCAATTATTATTTAGTATGAATTAAACCTTTAGGATATTGCGAGTTACTTCACAAACTCCTGAAGCCAAGCAAATCCACATGAATAGCTGTAATGTACTGCGTTATGTACATAAGAATCAATTAGGATGCGAATCAGTTATATCCAGATATCTCAGTTATTTCTTAATAATTAAAGAAACCTCGTTGATGTTTTTTGAGGGGATAACCATTTTAAGTAATAAGAAATTTATGAATACTGAATGGAACCTTTGGAGAATAATTTATTTTAATAAAACCAAATGTCACTGATTCTAATTTTTTCAAACAGATATTTTACTCCTGTACATTAGAAACTCAATGATTATTTTTTTATTAACTTTTATTTTTGAATTACGACACCGACAAACATGTAATGTCTTGCGACATTAACTGCGGTTGATTGTCAAACAAACTATTCGACCTCCGTCTCTCACCTGCGATAACATCAGATTGAGAACCCATTCAAATTCAACTTTTTTCCCTCATGAGCCTTTATTGTCAAGTTCGTTCGTGGGATGGGAATTCCACTTCATGTACTTAAGTTGAGTAAAGTTTTGGATATTGCATAACATATTGCAGCAATTTCTGGAAGAAATTTCTTTTCAAGTTCTTGAAGAGTTAATAAAGCATGGAGGAACCTGCGTTGCGAAATCAGTTTAGTAGAAGAAAAAAATTCAGCAAAGAAATGTCCGAGTGTTATTTACATTAAGAACTTCATACAATATTATAGTTCTTAATTTAAGTTTCGCATTTTTTTCATTCTGGATTTTTTTGCTGAGTTTTTTTTTATTGGTCATAACGATAAATCTAAAGCTTAAATTATTTTCATTATTGTTCCTTGTTTTTTTAATCATATGTCGTAAATCTTTATTTTATGAATAAGACATTGCAATTTCTTTCCACTAATTTAAGCTCGCAATTGTACAAACTATTTTTCCGAACTAAATCACGAAATTGCCTTGGGATTGGAGAAATGCTTGCAGAATAGAGTTATTCTGTATTCTTTTAAGTTGTAATAATCGAATAATTTCTCGATTACACAAACAGAATAATTGTCTTTACAGGAGAGCACAGTTTTATTTCACTCTAATTTCAGTTTTAGAGAAGTATTTGAATCTAGCCTACATCGTAGACGTTATTTTATCTATACATCATTTCCCCTTTCCCTCATTTACAATTCACTCTCGTTGCATACATATTCTAGTGAAGAGCTAGAAGCGCCACCTGTCGTGACGTAGGGTCGTGGTAGCTTAGTGGTCCCGGCCGCAGACTCTTTGCTGATAGTTTTCGTCGAGTTGCGGGTTTGGGTCTCCATGCACATTGAATCTGTCGGGGCCCAAAGTCTCCTCCCGTTGGCATGGTGTGGAAGTTAGGAGAGGTGGTGCCAGCTCAGGTATCTTCCTCGTCACTTGACCGAGGCCCAAAATTACGAGGTCTGTCACCAATAGTCCTCGTTTTGCTTCAAGTGCGACGTTAATAAAACCAAACAAAACCTGTCGTGACGTCTGTACAGGGCTGCCAGCTCAAGTGTCGCCTTGGTCAAAATTACGAGGTCCGTCGTCAATAACTCTCGCGTGACCGATTAGGACAACGTCAATAAACAATTTTTTTTGATAAATTTTTTTATATAACTTTACTTGAGTTTTTGTTTTCTTATTCTTACAGCATAAATTAATCAGCGATAGTACATTCTTCAAAAAAAAAAAAAAGATTTTATGAAAAATTGATTGGGATCGACCGAAACCCGTTTTGAAAAAAAAAAAAAATATTTGTTTCGAAGTAAATGCAGAAATTACAGGAAAAACGTTTTTACTTATTCGTAATTGTCACGCAAAGTCGGAGCTTGTTACCGATTTGCTGTGCAATTCTTCCCAAGGCAGCGCTTGTTTTCACTACGAATTGTACTTAGAAAAAGTAAAATAATACCTTCCCTTTTCGACGTAGGACATGGTCGTATTCTTTTCAAAAACGTTCTGTTGTTCCTTGGGTCGATAATTAACTCGAAACAGAGCAAAGAATGAGCGGACGCTAATCGCATGCTAATGATCGCCGTCCGGAAATTCGGAAGCTAGTATTACGAGCTCCCTGGGACTTCGTTTTATTTACACTCGAAAGGCCGTTCGAAGAAAATGAATAGATTACCGCCTTATCGGCGCTCGTAACATGCAAATTCTATTCTGCAGTTCGCTTGGGAAAGCTGATAGCTGCTTCACATTGGGTTTCCTTTGAGGCTTACGTAATATCAGGTGTAACTTTGTGTGCATGTGATGTCCAGTCGAGGGTCTTATTAACATGGAAGACAAGAAGTTTTAAAAATTAAAATTGGTTCTTAAATTACATGATAATTTCGAGTCTCTTCTCTATTTTTGATCCTTCTTACTCACCATTTATTTTATTTTTCCCGATTTTTTTTTCTAACTTCTAGATCAGGGTGGGAAATTATGGCCTGCGAAGAGTTTTTCCGTGGTCCGCCAACACAGTAAGAGAAATAATTCGATATAAAAACCAACGTTTTTAAAAACAACGTTTTCATATGGTGGCAAAGTTTATTAAAGAAAATTATTGAAATATTAGTTAAAACTGTTGGTTATTTTTAACTTTAAAATTTACTTAAAAAAGAGACATTTGTGAGCGTATTAAAAAAATCATAATACTCATAAAATCAAAACATGCATTTGAAAGTTTGTAAGCCATTCTATTAAAAAAAAAATGGGAATCAGAATTCAGAAAAAATTATTGTGATAAGACATGGTGCCAAATATTGGAAACTTTCTTTCTTGCTCATGATTATTGACTAAAAGTCAGCAACCCTTACTATCTCGGAGATAGTAAAGGGAGATAGTATCTCCCCTTTGTGAGTACAATAGTTTTACGAGGCGTCATGTGGTGTGGGGAGTGCCCGGTGTTCCCAGAGGGGGAAAATTTTTTTTCCTCAATCCTAAAAGCGCCTAGAGGAAAGAATATTTTGACTTATTAAAATTATTGAAATATTAGTTAAAACTTGTCGCAAACGTCTAAATATTGCATTGTTAGGCGAGTAAGAACGATTCCCGAAATTTCAAAGCTCTAGCTTGATGGGAAGTTGGTTAAATTAACGATCGAAAATTTGATGACACACACACACCAAGTGAAATTCAGAAAAACGTTGTAAAAAGCGTCTTAAATCTAGACTTATTTCTTTTGAGTAAAATCATTCAAAGGCAAACTTAGGTGTCTTTTCTAGGCAAGCAGGAGAAGGAAATTTTTATAATTTACCCTTATTGGGAAAACAAAAGTAGCCTGAAAGTGCTTCCACTAAGGATAGGGATCATCTGAAGTGTTTGGGACGAGGTCACAAGAAGATTTCAGAGCTGTACGAAAAT
This sequence comes from Nephila pilipes, assembly GCA_019974015.1. Classification (NCBI taxonomy): domain Eukaryota; kingdom Metazoa; phylum Arthropoda; class Arachnida; order Araneae; family Nephilidae; genus Nephila; species Nephila pilipes. The sequence continues at coordinate 195,617 of BMAW01124864.1, read as the reverse complement.
TGAATCTAAATTCAATTTGCTCTCTTATCCCATCTCAGCTGATATTGACCCAGCACCAGAGAAGCTGCAGCTTGAACTTGTTGACATCCAGTCAGATCACACTGAGCAAAAAATATTTAATGTCGCGAGATTAGTTCACTTTTACAAATTTTTGTCTGCTGAAAAACTTCCATGTATGAATAAATTTTCTGTAAAAATGTTCTTCATATTTGGCTCTACATATGTTTATCAGGAAATTTTTTCTTGATTGAAGATCAACAGGAGTTAATATAGATGTCCTTTGACATACATTAACTTTTGCACGCTTGTGATGAAAATCTCAACAAACCATTTCACTCCTGAATTAAAAAAAAATCGTAGAAAAGTGTGATATGGTACATTTATGTCATTACACTGATTTTAAACCTGAATGTGCACGCAGCTACAACACACACGATATGAAATTAGCTCATAAATATTTTGAATAAAACTGCTACTATTTTGATTTATATTTATTGGTTGTTTTGGTACAATTGATAATTTTTTCTGAAATGCTTTTAGTTTAGCTTTTATTAACGTCGCACTAGAAGCAACACGAAGGCTATTGGCGAAGGACCTCGTAATTTTGAACCACGGTCAAGTGACGAGGACGACACCTTAGCTGGCACCCCCCTCTCCTAACATCCACGCCAAAGGGAGGACTTTGGGCCCCAAACAGATTTAACGTGCATTAGCTCCGGCTACACGGTGAGTCTTTGGCTGCCAAGGATCTTCTGAAATGCAAAGTTAACTAACGAATGCGGTCATTTTGAAAGGTGCTGCCCGTTTGTAGCCTCTTCTTCAACTAAGTGGCTCCGAACCAAACCAATTGCTCGGCCCTGGTCTAGATCATAGTTGAGCCTTGTTTGGCGCAACATTGCCGCGTTCCACTCTTACACCATTAAATTCTACCATCACTCTCATTCTTAATTAAAGACTTTTATTTTTACTTTAAAGATTCTCCTCTTCACGGAGATGACAGTTCCCTCCTGTCTCGAATGCCTGATTATTCAAAAGGAATTTGAGATGAATAAGAATTGTAGCCGAGAGGTCATGGTCGCGATCTTGTGGCTTACGCGTGTTTCAGACAAGTTGTGAGTTCGAATCCTTATTCTACTAAAAACCACGCCGTGTAACGGGGCAGATGCACGTTATATATGGTGGTGATCAAACGTTCCACTTTCTCATGGTATGGAAGTTTGAATAATGATGTGCCAACTCAGTTGTTGACCTCAGCAAATGACCGTATTCAAAATAAGTGAGGTCTGTCGCCAATTGCTCTGGTGTTGTTTCAAAGTGCGCGATCAATCAAGATCAATCCTTAGTGAGTGACAGTTGAGTTCAACGACACAAGGGCCAGATGTGGATATGCCGCTCCAAACAAGGTGGAACTGCGTTCTGGATTACAGAAAAACGGAAAAATTTGCCGACAAGAAGGTCAAATAAATAAAGAAAGATGTGAGGGGGTAGTTCAGTTGTCGATATTGGCATCTGAGTGGAGTTGAAAATGAAAGAGACCCATCGCCAACAGCTCTCGTGTTGCTTCAAAATGCGCCGTAGATAAGCTATCAATATGTGTGACATGATTCAGAGGAAGGAGGTCCTGGATCAGATGTCATTGTTTCTTTCAACGCAGCTTAAAGTTTTGCGGTTAATCGCCGATAATTTGCACGTGGCCTGACATTAAACTACTTTCGATTGGCGTGGTGTGGATGTTAGGAGAGGGGGGTGCCAGCTCAGGTGTCGTCCTCGTCACTTGACCGTGGTTCAAAATTACGAGGTCCGTCGCCAATAGCCCTCGTGTTGCTTCTAGTGCGACGTTAATAAAAACTAAACTAAACTAAACTACTTTCGAAGTAATGAAAACTTCGTCTTTGGTAATCGTTGTTTTTCTAAGTGGACGTTAATTGTTACACATATACTTTTGAATGTTTCCTCGAATTTCACAACATTACTTTTGGAAAAAGTGCTCGAGATTAAGTGGATATATTCCCTGTAGTTGTCGAATTATACAAGTATTATATATACGCATCGAAGAAGTCTACGACATCGATACCAAGGTAATGCTTTTGTTGAACAATGTAACGTAAATTAATCCTTCTTTAATTTTACGTAAAATTTCAGTTTGTTTCGTAAAGAATTTATTTTCTCGTGTTTCAAATTAATAAATGTTTAAAAGCCTACCAAAAATAAAAGTAAATCATTAGTTTCATTTGCATGGTCATAATGTATCACTTTTTTCTTATAAAAAAATTAATTTGTATTGTAGATATCAGTTTCAATATGAAAATTCTTTAAAAAATTTTTTGAATCTTTTTTAATAAATTTGAAATAAAGAAATTAACCTTCTGGTAGCTCAATTTTTTAACATAATCACTTTAAAAAATTACCTATTTTTTATTACATATTAGGTATCTACACATATTTGGGGATTTAAATGTGTTCCTTAATTTTGCTACAAAATTGTTAAAAATTTTATTCAAATCATATACGAACAGATGTTCACATACAGAAAAATAAATTTTATTCTAAAAATCAATTTTTTGATTCATGTGGAAATCGCAGATAAAGCAGTCAGAGAAGTTAAAGCAACTTTCATTTTGTTCGATTGGTTATTTTTGCAAATAAATGAAAAATTATAAAAACCTAAGAGTAATTTCGAACGATTTGGAAAGGGTAAATCATCGGTGTTTATTTTATAAAGTTAAGCAGTGGTATCAAAAGGCAAGCAGTAATACCCTAGATAAAACAGAATGTTAGATTAATGCATTGGTCTTTTTATTAAGTTCTTATCTGATTTGAATAGCGCTTGATTTAATCTGTTAAGTTTATCTTACCACGAGATCGATTTCGAAACTTGGTAATGCGCGAGTGTCATTACGGTATTAACTTTTCCTTATGCTCTAAAATGCCGCGCTTGCGACATTGTCCTGGCCTTCTGAATCGCTTCCTCTCGGAAGTTATGGCTGCAATCGCGAACTTTCGGAACGGAATACAAAAAAGATCCCAAAGCTTATGAAATGCTGTTGCAGACAACTATCGGTTGGCAAACAAATGCATTATTTAATTCGTGGCTTAGAGATTGTTTCACATATGTAGTTGAAAAACCCGTTTTGTTCTGAATCCGTTTTTTCAAAAAATAAAAAGTCTTTATTCTAAAATCAAAGTATTCGTACGTAATTAAAAAAAATCGTTTATAAACAAAGAAAGTATTTGTACAATGATAGTCGCAATCGAAAAAATCCACAGGATGAATTTTTTATGTAATGAACTTATAGAGATATATAATAGAATATACAATTAATACCAACTCCATGTATAAAAATTATGGGAAAAATTGCATATAAAATTAAAATTTGGAAAACATAATTGGAGCACAATTTTCTTACGTAGAAAGTATTCATACAATGCATGTAATCTCAAATGCTCTTAAAGCTGTATTTTATAACTAATATCTTGTAGGATATCTTTCAGCTTAAATAATAACTCTGAGCCTTCATTGCATGGATTCGACAAACCTGGAACTGAACTGTAGTTCCATTCTTGGTTAAGGAAGTTTATCGAGTGATGTTTATTGGAAATCAACCAGGTTAAAACATTTTGATCAAGAATTTCCCCTGCAATGGGAATGTCTGATGACCGAGAAGAAAATCTCATAAATTTAGTAGTATTCTATAAGATCCTAAGCCCCGCGTATTACCCTAGCGATCCTTCTCTATTTTCGACCCTCCTTGTCAACCAAATTTTGACTTTTCTTCAATTTCTTCACATCCAGACTACAGTCAAATTTCGTTTGGCGCAACATAGCCATATCTGGCTCTTGAGCCAATAAACTTTACATTCATTCATTCATTCATTCATTCACTCACTCACCCAAAGCCTATCGTATTTAAGACTGTATGCTCGGTATCATTATCATGCATAATAAAAGTATCACCATGAAGATCCATGTTTGCTGCACAAGATTGTAAATTGTTTAGAATGTCCACAGGAAGCAGATGAATCATTATTCCATTAATTGGGACCAAATTGCAGACCCACGAGGCACTCATTGTAGTGCACAACGTATGGAACAAGGGTTTTGTGATCTAATTATGTCCCCGGGGCACTCTTACAACCCCAAGCAAGCATCTCAATGTTTCATTGTTGGAAGTAAATTCCTTGGATGTATTTCGTTTTCTACATACCATCCATATACTGTATGACTTAAAGACATGGAACTTATTTTTGTCAGAAGAAATAACTTTATTCCAGAGCTTCCGTTTATGTATTTTATAGCAAAGGATAATCATAATTTCAAATCCTTTCCACCCGTTGATTAATTTACAAGGGATGTAGAGCAACAAAGGCTATTATTCTCCTTTCATTCACAAAGTATATTTTTCGCTCAACTCGACTGGGAAATCCTTGTTATCTGCATGCATTCCGTACAGATACGGCTATTTCTTTGTTTTTTAATTCTGCTGTGTAAGATTTGGGGCACTTATTTTCGGATTTTCCGTCAAAGAATGGGCGAGAAAACGTCTGTCGACAGAGGTAAGTAGTCGACCCGACCGAAGAACGTTATGTAACATTTTAGCACCTATACATTTCTGAATAATTGACTGTAGAACGAGATCTATCAAATAATAATGAAATTTTATTACATATTTTACCGTGTTCACAAATATTTATAATTTATTCTTTTTCTGAATTTCAAGTTTTTTTAGACTTACGACCCATATCTTAAATTCTGCGTTATCTCTCAAATTTAAATTGCACTTTATCATGGCATGTATACCTCAAGACCAGGGGTAATGTTTATAGACAAAGAACTCACTGATCCAATCACAAAACACACTTAATATTTGCATTCGTTTCAGTGTACGAATACTTTTTTACACGCCTCACAATATCGAAATTTTCGTTTTCTATGTATTTGAAAAAACAATCCAATATTTGCTGAATTTCTTAAACCACATTAACATTTGAAAGGCAGTGTTTGATTGGATATTACCTTTTGAACTAATTTGATTTTAATTAGATTCCAAAATCAGTTTCTTTCGCAAAAACTCTCTAATACGAATACATTCTACACTCATTTTAGTTGGTAGAACGCCCCGATTGTCGTTCTATCAACTCGCTCTTCCTGTCGTTCTCTTGATTTCATCTGAGTTCGGAAATAACAGGAATCTTTTACGTTAAATTTTACGAGATCTCGAATGTCTCGTGTTAGAGGGGTGTGGAGGTCTAAGGAGAGCTAAATTCCGACTCTGATGTTGTGTTAGTCATATTACAATGCGATGGTCTTTCTCCATTATTTAACTTTCTATAGCCAGTTTAAAGTATTATTAAATACTCAATAACTTCAAAACTCTAATTGAAGATACGTAAGACAAGGACAACTCCCTCAGATTCTAACAACACAATATGCAAGATCGCTCTCTCTCTGTCGAATGGGGCCGCGGTAGCCTAGTGGTCAAGGTCGTGGACTAGCGACCGGCGGTTTTCGTTCAGTTGCGGGTTCGATCCTTGGCTGCCAAAGACCCGCCGTGTAGCCGGGGCTGATGCACGTTAAATCTGTTCGGGGTCCAAAGTCCTCCCGTTGGCGTGGTGTGGATGTTAGGAGAGGGGGGTGCCAGCTCAGGTGTCGTCCTCGTCACTTGACCGTGGTTCAAAATTACGAGGTCCGTCGCCAATAGCCCTTGTGTTGCTTCTAGTGCGACGTTAATATAAACTAAACTAAACTAAACTCTCTGTCGAATTCTTAACTCAGTTAATCCTAATTTATGTTCAAATAATACATTCTTAGCTTACCAAATCACTCATTCAAATTCAAGAACTTCTCGACAATAGCATATTCGACTCCTATTATTCTGATCAGGAGTCACTTCCAACTACTTTCACCTTCAACAATTAATTACGATGATTCACTCCAATCTACAACATCATCAGCGTCGTGTCGTTATCCTATATCTCCCTTCACTTTCCTTTCATTTTCATTTCGCTTATATATCTCGAATTCAATTCGCTACAATTCTTATCTTCATCAAATTTACCTAATCACGTTTCGTTTGGTTGGCAAAGGGTTGTAATTATATCCAATTCAAATTACCAAAAAGCCCCCGTGGTTAGTGAAGAGAAAATCGGAAAGAGCCCAACATCACAACAGTAGTTCTCAATTTTATCGACAGAAGCATGATCATGAAGAAACATGCTCATGATCTTGTTTCTACATAAATACACAAAAACAGCTTAAATTGGGTAATATATTGGAAGGAATTTAAATATAACTCAGATAACTTTTTCCTTTTCATGTGATATTTCTCTCTACTTTTATGCGATTAATTAGTGTATAAAATATGCAAAACGTGTACATTTTCTTATTTGATACTATAGTCTGACACTTCCAAATCGTCCAGAATGCAGCAAACAGTTTTTAAATCATATAATAACCGTGTCTCTGATTGAAAAAAATCTTCCAACCGGTTAGATAACTCATTCATAAAATTCTGATTCTTTTTCTCTTTTTTTTTTTGTGCTAAATTTTTACAATCATGCGATTAATTAATGAATGAAGTGCGTTAAATATGAACATTTTGTTATTCGGTATGGTGGTCCTATACTCTAGAATTGTTCAGAATCAACCAAATAGATTTCAAAATATACAACTGATGTGATTCTGGTCAATAAAACCTACCGACCGATCAAATAATCAATGCGAAAATATATGAAGGAGATTTTTATAAAGTAAATTGTTTCAATGCAATAAAAAAAGGCGTCTAAAGGAGTATGAGAAGAAAGAAAAAAAAAAAGGAATTTCGAAAAGATCAGTCGCGTGCGGGAAAAGACAAATTTAATTCTGTATGTTCACCGGAGCATTGGACAGTCACACTTGTTATGCATCAACACCGCATATCCTTCAACATTTGTGCACCCAAACAAAGAACCAACCGAAATACCTACCTAAAAAGATCCGAATTCCTTTTCCCAACACGACATCTACCGAAATAATTCTCATTGTTTACACCCCACGTGAATGGGTGCTGTCGACAAAAACGGAACCAATTCTCACGTACCCCTTACAAGCTCTTTTCCACCGAGAAAGAAAGAAAAAAAAGACACTCGAAAATGTTTCCTTACTTAGCGAAGAAAACGGTGTTGTCTGCGTTTCTTCAGTTTCATCTAAATTGCCTCGTTTCTTTCCCAGAGATAAGGCTCTCTGGATGGAGTATTCCGACGTGAATTCCGTCGTCATCACGCACCAGTGCCACTACTGTGAGTGACCCGATTTTGGAGGGCTCTTATGAAATTCGAAGCATTTGGCCATGCGTGTCTGGCGTTTATGGCTCTTTACTCGGGACGTTGGTCGGCTATTTAGTTCGCATTATGGTAATTTCCATCATAAATATTTGATCCTGCTTTCTTATTCTTCTTCTAGAAACGGAATCCTCTTTGGATCTTTTTGTTATTCAGAAACCACAGAGAATGAAAGGGTACTTCAATGTGGTGAAATGATACATATTTCGATATTTGAAAAAAAAATTTATGTGGAGTTTCGGTATTTTTCTATCGAGGATTCGATTTGCTCTACATTTTGATTGCTGTGATTTGTTTTGGATCTTTCTTGTCCTGTTCTATTTTTTTTTTTTTTTTAAAAAAAAGGGTTTAATGGGTTTTTACTTTTCCAAATATCTCGCTCCGAAATGCTTTTATTATAGGAGTTTATTGGTAAATAATAGTGTGTTTGTTCTAAACTCCTGTTTTTTGATATTTTGAGAATGTGATTTCCTTCTTATACTTCATGAAGGATTTGTAACAGGATATACCAAAAAAAAAAGTTGTCTTTGAAAACTTGATTCATACAATGAAGTTGCGACTGCTCTCTTCAACGGCAGTTGTCAAACGCCTTAATAATTATCCCGAGGGGGAATCTTTTTGGCCTACTTGTTCAAAGAACTACAAAAGATGACAAGACGAGTTTTATCGGAACTGACAGATAAAGGGTACGAATCGGCTCTGTCCCTCAAGTCTCAACCACCATCCTCATATGCCAAAGGTGGGGAGGAAACCTCGCGCTTCCGAAAAGTATGAAAGAAATTTTGATTCAAACAAAACACAGATTTATTATTATAGAATTATGTTTAATAAATAATATTTAATAAGCAAAAATGTATTTCCTTTTAGAATTTTATACAATTGGTAACACAGAAAAGCCCTTCTAAAATAATTAGAAGGATTTATTCTAATTTATATCAAAGGCACAATTTTTTTCAAAAGGCAACAAAATAAGATTTAAAAATAAATTTCAAAAAAAATTGTTATAACATTCTTGAAGTATACCATTAATCTGAAAAGTTTTGTTACAAGTACCGCGTTTACAAAATCTGCTTCAAAATGATGGAAGAGTATTAATTTTATTTTGTATCTTTTGTCTTTTAAGTATAAAAACAGATATGTAAAGGTTTAAAAATCCACTTTGTGTCACAAAACTAATTACGTTTTATTTTAGTTTTTAGCTTTCAAAAGCGCTATTCTGTAATTTAGCCTTTATTAAAGTTATGAGCTTTTTGATTATCCATACGAACTGTTATATGGTGAAAATGAAATCTCATTTATTAGTCCTATTCATACATTAATCTAGCGTTCCCGAATACATAAGATAAAGAAAATATTTTTATCTTAAACCTGCTTGGTTTAAATCAATACTTGTTATTTAACAGCTTGAAAACTTACAAGTAGCATTCTTCGAAATTTATTCGAAGTATATTTAAACTTACACAACGGGAGCTTTTTGAGTACATTAAAATACCATCAGGATACTCGCAAATGATCACAACGACACGATTCTTCCTGAAAGTAAATACCATTCTTTTGTAATCAGTAACGGAAAGTGCTTTCTTGTTTTTATTCTTTTATCAATGTTTGAATTTAAACTGCATGTAAAGAATGTTTTTGTTCATTATCAAACAACGGCCAATCAGTACGAACCTACCTGGATCGAATTAAAGTTTTCCTTTCCTCTAATGAACCCTTACATATTTCGGTATCCATTAATGCTTATCTGTTTTCCTACCAATTAATGGGAAGGAGGAAATCTCTCATTGAAATCGGGCAGAACGCTCATTAGGTTCCTGTGTGCATCGACATTAAATCAATCGCTGGGCGTTGTTTTGGGCTATCGGTCCCAAGCAGACTGCTGGGCGACAACACGGCCATTCCCCCAATGTGCGCCAATAAACATTAAACACTGCCAAACGCAACTCGTATTTCGGTTTATGCAAAGTGCAAGGGATCCCAGCGACCTTTCATGGGATCTTATTGACAAAGCGCTTTCGTGGCGGCTTCCGTGGGGATTTGAAAAGGATTCGTTTCGAAGAGACCTGGTTGTGATGTAGAATTATCTGGATAAGGATAAATGCCAATTCCTTTGCAGAGCTTTCGAACCAGAATGTATTTCAGTAAAGTATTAGTTCATCTTAGGAGTGAATAGAAATGGTTACGACTGTATTCGTGGGATGTTTAGTTATTTTCAAAGTCAAATTAATCTTTCTGCGTAATACAAATTTGCAATTTTTTTTTTACTTTTTGAAAGTGTTCAAATGAAATGTTAGAATGTATCACATATATACAATTATTATGTAATTACCTTTACCTAATTTTTTAACCATAACTTTGAATGATTGCTTTTTTTTATTAATGTAACCCTGAGATGCAGCACGACAGCTATCAGCAACAACCTTGATCAAGTGACGAGGACGACACTCGAACTGGCACCTTCCATGCCATTGAGAGGACTTAGGGCTTCGACTAGATATAATGTGCATCATACCCCATACACGGCAGATCTTTAATGGTATCGGGGTTCAAACCCACGACTGGACGAAAATAAAACCGTCTGCAACTCCGCGACCATTACTACCGCGACCATTTGGATTTATAACAGCACTTTCTGGTCATGGTCGTGTACTCGCTGTTTTGTCGAGCTCATGGTTTTGGTCGAGTCGTATGTTTAATCTCGATGCTATTAAAAAGCCCTCATGTGGAGGGGATGATGCATGTTAAATCTGTCGAGTTTTCAAGTTCCCTCGTTGGAAGAGATTTTGCGGAAATTTCGAGAGAGGGGTCTTCGACACTTGACCAAGGTTCAAAATTGCGTTATCCGTCCCCAATAGCCCTCGTATTGTTTCTCCATGCGACGTTAAAAAACAATCAATAAAAAAAAAATGAATATTTACCCTCAATCCTACCCGACTACAACGAGGATGTTACGACTGCTCCTTTTTATTTATTTATTTTTGCAAATTGTTATAGATATTCTTGCAGTTATTTCCCACGCTGGCATAAGGTATTGTATTATAAGCAAAAAAGTATCCAAAACTTGATATTGCACGAAATGTGAACTTTAAGGTGAGAACCTTACTCATAAGAAACCGGTCACTTGTTTCTTATTCGAAATTGCATTTTTACATAACAGTAATTATCAATCACAGTAATGGAATTTTATTGTTATGCGAACGCTTAATTCTATTTTTAAATTTGCTATGGGAAAATCGAAGCGGAGGTGGGATTAAAAAGAAGAAATGGCGCCTGGTAAAAGGGAGACGTGCCTAAGAAAAAGTTTTCGTTGAACGGGTGGGTTGATTTTCTTTTAAAGTTGCTGAAGTTTAGGTCAGTGTAAAGTTACCGTCATACTTCCGTTGTTTTTTTTGGTACGTTGAACAACTTTAAACATCTTGTGCTCTGAGTGCTAATGACCCCTCCGACTTTTCATGCTTGCGCGGATGTTTAGAGTCTTCTGAGTGGTGTACGCAAAAGCCACTGCATATCCTTGTATGTGGGAAAGAATTAAAATAGAAATAATTCCATCAATCTTTTTCTTATCGAATTTCCATGCATTTGTTAGTTTGGCATTTTTCAAAAGATCATCGAAATGTTTCGACGTTGTGACGAACAAAGTAATTTAATACGTAGAAAAATCTTTTTTAATTCTAGTTTCTTTTGTATCCGGATATTTGATCTGAAAACCATTGTCAAATAAGCGAATGATATATATTTGTATTGATATTCTGTTATTTTTATTGTGTAACCAAAACTGGGGTGAGATTTTATTCTTATTTTGACCTTAATTGCGTTTAGAATTAGAAATTGCGCAAAATCTGAGAAATCGAAGTGATGATTCAAAATTTCTAGCTCAGTTTTGAACGTAGGGTTATTCAAAAAGATTCAACCGGTTAGAAGATTACTAAATTTTAATTCATAAACTAATACAAAAGAAAAATGTGGATGTTTAATACTGTTAACATTAGGATGCACCTCGTGTGTTCTACGTGAAACTATTTCACGACAGATGTTTTAGAAGCTTTCACGGAGCTACTTCGCTGTTGGATAAGTCTCACTGGATCCTATGACTCGATGTTACACAGCTGGACACCTAAGTCACTTGATACGTGATTCCCATGTTTAATCACCAGATACCCCATGCCATTTCTTCCTTAAGGGGTTTGTGAAAGATAATGTAATGCACCACCGTGATCTACAAATGAAAATTAGCTTAAGCAACGGATTTCTGAATCTGTATAGTCATTTACCACTGACACTTTGCAATGTATTTGGAAGGAATGTACATATCGGATTGACATTATACGTGTAAAGAAGCGAAGTGTTATCGAACCCTTGTAAAAAATACTTCTATATTTTTTCTTGGTATTCGTGTAATATTTATCATTCTGTGTCGTTTATTTATAAAAATATGGAATTTTGAAACCAGATGAATCATTTTCAATAACCCTGTAGTTGTAGGAATTTGCATCTGATATTTAAATAGACAACATTTGCATATTTATTAGAAAAACCAGAAGAGCGTAACGGAAACTAACATTAAATTTAATTGTAATAATAAATAACATTAAATTTAAATATATTAGTATCACGACTTATTTTACATACACATTAAACATTGAAGCCTTTTGTAAAATGTCTTTATATATGGAAACATGTTTAAAATCTTTTCGGTATGATAAAATATTTTTTTTTTCAAAATGAAACTTCTTCATATTTTTATTTCAATTACAGTACTCTTTCTAAAATCCGACACTTGATATTTCCAACCCTGTTTGTAATTCAGCATTTTTACGAATTTTTTAAATTATAAAAATTAAATTTATGACGAGTCAAATTTTTTTTGGCTTTCGACATCAATGAGATAGCATAGACTCTCAATGCAAAATGGTACATTTTTTTTAGCTCTAATTTTGCGTGCTTGACATTTAATTGTGTGTACAGTATCAAATTTTATGCTAAAATACACAACTTTTACCATTAAAATGCGTTATTTTTAGTGATTTTCTGGTAATTAGGTGGTGTCCTGTTCCGATACCTGGCGGATTACCAAAATAGTATTATTTGTTATTTTATTTAATTTAATTTTTTTTTCTCCCATGTATAATTATATAAAAAACTCCCCCCCCCCTTTTCCGATTGAATGGAATTGCTCCCAAATCCCTTGTTGCATTAACTCCATTTAAATATGAATGAAATTTTTTTCAAGCACTTGCAATTTCTAGATGGAAAACTCTAACACATTACTGTCTTAATTAACTTCTGGACAATTGTCCAGATCCATTCAGATAGATCAGAGCCCAACGGGGCTAAGCACTCCAGCTAACTTCGTCCCATTCATCCCATATCCTTAGAATCTTTAAGAAAATATTGTTTTCTTGAAAATAAATACACTTTTGAAACATTTAAGTGCTTCATCTAAAAAACATCACCTCTCAATATTTAAAGTTTAAAACCATTTTTCTCTAAATATTAAAATTTGTTTACAAATAGTCTTATACCAAAGTGTCCAAGATTTTATTTTTAGATTAAAAGGAAGAATAACATTTTTTTCTTTATGGAATAACTAGATCTTATTTCGATGTCCATACAGGATATGAATGGTGATGAAAAATAAGCGAATAATATTTCAAGAAGAAAATGCATAACTTTCATAAGTGGGCCCAAAATATTCGTCAAACGCTTTTCGTGACCTTGATTCTGAAAACAACTCTACGTATTTGTAACGGAACCGCTATAATAAGTAATCACTCTACGATTCTAGTCTAAAAAAAGAACCGTTTTCTCCAATTTTTAAACGGTTTTCATGTCACTTTGATCTTGAAGTGGCCGGTCTAGACTGCCGCTTTCTGAAAGCCATTTCACGGCTCATTCGCACTCAATCGATTTATTTTTGTTTATTCGAATAACCGTTCAGAGAAAAACAGAACTATTGTAATTCGTTCCGATTGAATGAGCCTTTCGATGTTTATGACGCGTAACGGCTTCTAGGAAAATAACAGACAAAAAGTAAACACTTTTTGACCGCACAGAAAAAACAGAACTCTTCCGCCAGACATGATCGATTAGTATTGATGTCCCCATACTTGATCCACAGATGATGAATTGCTTCCAAAAGGGGGATCAACCTTTTTTTACTGTTGCTTCATTTTTATTCTACCTTTCTCTCCCTTGGCTTTTCTTATGTTTCGCACTATTTTATTTTGCTCTCCACATATAGCTCGAAAAGTCAGGGTTTGTCTGTGTGGACAATAATGGTCGCAGTCGCCTAGTGGTCATGGTCGTGGAGTCGCGGCGACGATTTTCGTCGAGCCGTGATGTCGCTAAAGCCCTCCGTGTTGCCGGGGTTGATGCACTTTATATCTGTCGATGTCCCAAGTTCTCCCTACGCCAGGCGAAAGCAAAAAGTTTGGTGAGAGAGGTGCCAGCTCAGGTGTCGTCCTCGTCACTTGACCAAGGTTCAAAATTACGAGAGTAGTCCTCTAGGTTGGGGAACCTAAAGGGATTGCCTTCTTTTGGTAAGTGCAGGCATCATGACCCCGAGGTACCCTAGTGACCTTTTTCTTTCCCAGCGATCCTTCTCTATTTTTGACCATCCTTCTTGTCAACCAATTTGTCTTTTCCTCATTTTCTTCTCGTCTATACCACAGTTAATTCTTGTTTGGCGCAGCATAGCCATATTTGGCTCATGCTCCAATAAACTTTACTTTCTTACATGACTTTTTTGTCTATCAATCTTTTTTCAATGTTTTAATGTCTAGATCACTGATTTCCCATGTTTGGCACAGTATGGCCCCATCTGGCTCTTGCGCCAATAAAACTTCACTGTCATCATCAGCAACAGGCATCATGACCCTAAGGGCCCTCTAGCGATTTTTTTTCTTTCCCATAGAATTTACTGTCTTACGTAAACACGGGTGACTCGCCCCCGGGAAATCCTAACCATCCTTTTCTATTTTCGACCCTCCTTTTTGTCAACCTATTTAAATCTTTTTTTCAATTCTTTGGCACGTCTAGATAACACCTTTTTTTGGTTCAGTATGGCCACTTTTGTCTACCGTGCCATTAAAATACCATCTCGCGATTGTCTATTCAATTTTTTCTCACGCTTAGATTGCAGTTTTACTTCTTTTGCGTAGCATGGCCATGTTTGGCTTTTGCTCCATTGCAATATTATCACTCCCTCGTCTTTATCCAAACATCTAGATCACAGATTTGCCTTGTTTGGCGCAGCTTAGCTAAATTTGTCTCTTCCGCCAAAAAACTTGACTATCACTCACACTCAAAATGACGAGATCCGTCACCAATAGCCCTCGTGTTGTTTCTAGTGTGCCGTTAACAAAACCAATTAAACTGCGGACAGTGGCTATAGGGTCAGTTGCGGCTGTTAAGAAGGGAGAAGGAATTGCTCTAAAAATGGCTTATTGCAGCCACGTAAAACTAGAAATTATAAACAAAATATTCGTATAAACCCTGTATTCATGTCATCTACTTATGTTTAAAATTTTTCGTTTTTATTTAATTATTAAAAAATTAACCCAGAGGAAATTTTCTCAAAATGCAATGCTTCGCACTGCAATTCAATGCATGAGGATTTGGTGTGGTGTGGATGTTAGGAGAGGGGGTGTGCCAGCTCAGGTGTCGTCCTCGTCACTTGACCATGGTTCAAAATTACGAGGTCCGTCTCCAATAGCCCTCTTGTTACTTCTAGTGCGACGTTAATAAAAACTAAACTAATCAATGCATGAGGATATAATTAATTGTATTGCTTTGAACACTAATGAAGCATTCTGCAGCACAAGCAGAGAGTACTTAAAAAATTTTCTTGTAGTGCAATGGAGTATATAACTGAGTAAACTAACTGGTTGGATTTCGGCAAATTATCATTTTTTGGGTGCTTGTTTTTAAAAAGACATACTTTTTAATGAAATCATCGCTGATAATTCTTGATTTTAAGAAATGCTTCTTTTTCATATTAATACATGTATTACTTTCATATAGTTATGGAAGTAACAATGTATTCACGAAATGACTATCTAATGTTAAAATTAAATCATAGTGAAGGAGATATAAATTTTCCAACTTTTATTTCACTGTCCAAATTTACTCATAAAGCGTCGAAAGTGTATCATTTTATTGCTGAATTCTTAAATTGTGTGTCTGCTCCTTTCCCTTATAATCCAGGAGTCTCGCGTTATATTTTGTTGTGAATTTTCTTGCTCCTCCCCGGAACCGCGGTCGCTTAGTGGTCACGGCCGGCGTTGTTTCGGTCGAGTCGGGGACTCGAACCGTGCTGCATGTATCCGGGGCTGATGCACGTTAAATCTGATAGAGACCTCCCAAGTCATCCCGTTTGCGTGGTGTGGAAGTTTGGAGAGAGAAGTGTTACGTGTTGTCGTGCTCACTTGATTGAGGTCATAAATTACGAGGGAAGTTGCCAACAGCCCTCGTGTTGCTTCTCAATGCCACGTCAATAAAAAAAATCACATCATAATCACCAGAGAGTAGTGTTAACCCAAAATCAAATAAATAAATTAAACTTTTCCAATTTTTATTCAAAACTAAAGGTGTGTGTTTAAGAAGTTTTTTGTTATAGTTCGAAGAATAAATGAATTCATAAGACATTTTCTTTTTTCAAAATACTTACCTGCGATTTTTCAAAATTTAAAGATTCAGCCATCGTAAACACCTTAGAGAAAATTTTTCAAAAATATGCATAATTATTTTTCTTTAAAAAAAAAAACCCGAATTATATCTGAGAACTTTTATCGGAATAATTAACGATTCATTTTGACTGAAAAAATAAACATTTCTTAATTACGGAAGACCAGTCTTCATGTACTGGGTTGAAGTTCTTTTCGAAACGTGCGGCATCCTGTTCTTAACACGAGTCTCGAGGGAAGGAAGACGTAATTAAAGTGCACCGTTCTATTAAAGAAACCATTAAAAAATGCATGAATATTCATTCTGAAGTGTCTGTGGATTCCATGTTAGAGTCTAGAACCGGAAACATCTCACTCTAAGCTTCCCGAGTGCGAACAGCAAATTGAAAAAGAATCTTGAATCCTTTTTCATGACATAACTCTGTTCATTTGTTTTACATCACATCCGAACAGACTCCAGATGTAGTCTGTGTCGTTATGCAGTGAATTTTTGAGGAATTCTAATTATAGTTCCATTCCTTCGAGGATCGGTCGTTGTCGTATTCAAATTTAACGAGGCAAGGCGGCTTAACCTGTCGTCCGTTTTATTCTTTCTCTATTTTGACACCTAATTTTATCATTTGATTATTTTATTTTAATGAAGTGGAAATAGTTCTCCTGTCAGTGCTTTCTCATTTGGGTACACAGGGGAATTCAAAAGGATTCATCCGATTTAAAAATTCCATACTTTCATAAACGACACAGAATGATAAGTAATACGTGAATGCAAAAGGAAAATATGGAATTTTTTTTACAACTTCCTTTAGTTACGCGTATAATGTCAATTCCCATCAGACACGTTGTAAAGTGTCTGAGAAAATGGATTGCACAGCACAACAAATCTGTCGTTTAAGGTCACAAAAATTAGTGGGTAATGGCGGCGCATGCATTGTATCGCACGGTGCCGTCAGGTGATTTAGGTGGTCAGTTGTGTAACACCGATACATATGGTCCACTGAAGATGATCCAACTGCGCGGTATCTCCGTGACAGCTTCTGAAACAGTTTACGTGAAATAGCTCTACGAAGAACACACGAGGGTCATCTATTTTTCACAATATAAACCTTCATCAGTTTTCCTTTACATTTATATATAACTCATCATTATGTGTAGTTTATTTTGTAAAATATGAATTTTTAAATCGGTTGAATCATTTTAAATAACCCTATAAGTGTAAATTGAGTCTAAATAAAATTTGCATGATGCTAATTTATTCAGTTGGTGCAACGATTGCGGATTGATTATTTCGAATTTTTGCACTTTATTTAATATCGACCGTTTGAATGTTCATAGCTAGTTATACGTTTTTTCTTTATTAATAGCTCACTAAAACACCCATCCTTACACAAGAGGTGGAAGGTTTTACTAAATTTTGTTCTGTTTGATTAAAAGAATCTATTACATCACTAATTTATGTCGAGTTAACGTAAAAGGATTTGGAGTGTTCTACTTAATTTCGTTCTATTTGCACTTGGAATAAAAAATATATAACGTTGCAAGAAACCCTTTATTCAAGAGTTTCTTGTACTCGACGCTGAGCCTCATTCTTTATTTATCTTTCTCCAACATCGAAAAGAAATCCTTGCTCGTGTTCTATTCACCATCCCTTTCCCATCCTTTGATGCCCGTAGGGGTCTTCCTCCTCCCCTGTTCTATCCCTTGCGAGGGTGGTCCAACAAAGTAGAAGCTGATGAGCACACAATAAGCCTTCGATGGGCATCTTTTCCTGTGATGTCCTTCTTGACATTTTTCGGAAGTTTATCGCACATTGACTGTTTTTTTTTTTTCTTTTTTTTTTATGAAACTTTTTTAGATTCGAAAATGGGGGAATTAATAAACAGTTCCTCACTGTCTTTACAGAATAATAAAATCAATTAGAAAATAAAGACTGAATAAAATTTGAGAGCATATAATGAGTGGTGTAAAAGGCATCAATTCCTAAAGAACGTTTGAATGCAAGACGATTCACGAGTGGCTATTATGTAGGTTCATTAAAAAATCCTAAAACTAATTTTTATATGTGTTGTTATGCGTAAAATATAATCAGATTCTGAAATCTCGAATTATCGGTTATGCTTTCAAATAAGTTAAGGTATAAGTAAATTTCTTCTATGCTTTAGTCACACAGTCTGTTTAGAAAATATATTATCCTGTATATTTTTTTTCATGATTACTGTACTTTCTCAATAATCATAATTTCTAATATCGCACCAGAGTCCCACCGGTTAACTGGAAAATCACTAACAACAAAGCATTTAAGAAGAAAAAAGTTATGTATTATTGTACACAATTTAATACAATATACGCAGATAAAGTGTCAAATACACGAAAGAACTAGAATTACAAAAAAATGTTCCGTTTTGAATCGATTGTCAGCATTATTTCACTAAAGTAGAAGACATAAAATGATTTTTTTGTAACTCTTGTCAGTTTGTGTAAAAACGCCGGATTACTGGAATGCCAGAACTGTGAAGTGCCGAATGATAGAAGGAGTGCTGTCTATTATTTTTTGATGAATATATTTTTCTGGTTTTCTACTCTGGATCCAAATTCTATTTCTGTTAATCAAAAACCAATTTCACCTCCAGCGATGAATTTTGAGAGAAGACAAATTTTCAGACAGTATAATATTATAACTTTAAATAAATTTCGTTCGGATAAAACCTGCCAAAATTTATTTACTCTTTTAAGGCTCCCGTCTACCGGCCATTTTGATTTCGTAAACATAATGTTAATCCTATGAAATTCCTACTACCCTTCTCAAATATTTCCTATTTGATCTATTTGAATGCAATAAACTGCATCCGTAGCAACAAACAATAATGAAGGTTTCTGCGGAATTATATTTTTTCTCCAATTTTTGGAAACAATTTTACCCCTATTTTAATGGTTCCGTTTGAGTTTTCGGGTGTTTAAAAATATTTTTGGAAAATCGGAGAGGGAAAGTAATTCCACAGAAGCCTTCATTATTTTTTGCTCTTTCAGATGCATTTTATTGCATTCAAATAGATCAAACAGTAAATATTTGAGAACGGTAGTATAAATTCCTTAGGATTAACATTACGTTCACGAAATTAAAATGGCTGGCAGACGGCAGCTTTAATCCATATAATATGCAGCTATAATTTTGATTAAGGGACATTTTGGTTACAATAATAGAGACAGCAGTACGTGTGTTTGTGTATAATATAAATTTATACCTCAAAATGAAAGCGTTGAAATAATTTTTTTTTAAATTTAGCTATTCTGAAAAAAAAAAAGAATGAGATATAACTAAACTGCAAGATATGGTTGAAACCAAACTATTCTTCCAACAGGTGTTTTCAGGCTTTCTGTCTTTTCAATAAACCAATTGTTTCCTGTACGACATGTCAGACATTGACATGTATAAGAAAAAGTTACAAAATTTTGTATAGGCCTTAAAAATGAAAATGTCGAAGCTTAAAAAACCAAACATCATTTTAAAGCATTTTATTTGCGAAAAAAAAAACTAATAAATTATTCTCCAAAACAGTCAAAAGTTTTTTTTTATAATGATAGTAAAATTTTAAAACTGTTAAATATAATGAAACGATGAAACAAAAGATTGGTAAAAGTACTTTTGACTTCATTTTGATGAAAAAAAGAACTTGGCGCTCAATCTACGCATATTCCTAATGCATTCCTCGAAGATTTCATTGCGAAAGCTGATGTTATTTTGAATCCTTCCCCGTCTTTCATATTGATTTTTCACTTCTACGTGTTTTATTGACGGCGAAGGTAATATAATTCCTGACAAATAGTACAACATCCCGTCTAATATAATTCCTGTCAAATACTCTTCAGTAAAACTTCCAATGTTTTCGATGGTTTAAATTAAGATTCTTCAACAAATATCGTAAATAGTTCGTAATAATTTAAGCATATATTAAATTCCTAATAGTTGCATTCAGAAAATATTGGATGTGATGCAGCATGAGAATACTTAATATTTTTTTCGTTCGAATAATGATTAGAATTCATACGATAGTGATAATTACTGAACACTCGAATCATTTTAATCTTTTGACATTTTATTCAAAAGCTTTCGCACTTTCACCAATAAAAACAACCAGGGAGTAAATAAGTTTTACACGTTCAATGATTGTTGCAAAACTTTTCTCCCAATTAGTGAGTTATTTCAAAAATTCTTGAACTTCTCACCTCTGACAGAAGTATAGATGTTTCAAACAAACTTAAAATTAAGTCAAATATTGTAGCATTAACAAAGTAATGTATTAGGCCTTTTAAAAATTCAAAGGAAGAATTTTTCATTGCATTAAAGTGAAGATGGAAGATAGTTAAAAAAATTTTTTTTTTAATTTCCTAGCATTAATTAATGAATACATGCAATAAGTGGCAGGTGTTGATTCGAAAGTTTTTGTTCAAAATTTTTTATTTACCTTTGCGTTTTGTATAGCATAATTGAATGAATTTCTACTTAACCATATGACTAGATTTATTAAGCTTCACTGTAATTAATAACATTTTAGCTACCAAGGAGGCATTTATTTTCGTCAAAGTAAATTACCCTCATTGACCACTTTTAAACTTTTTTTTTTTATCATAAAACTAATTTCTTTTTAACTGTCAGAAGGGATTAAATACCCTTTACTGCCATTTTGCGGGTCAGTCCATAGATCACAATGTAAAAAAAATGTCTTTAATCTCTTTGGTATTTTATTTTGGGGTTTTGGTCTTGAAGGTAATTATAAACAAAAACTTGGTACAGATGAGCTTTTTGTAAAAATTAACGCGGCATGCCTTATTAAAACTAATTTTCCTTTTACTTTAGAATATAAATGTTATTTCATTCGTAGTTTATTTATTTATTTTTTTTTCATTTTCTTTATCTTTAATCTTGATAAAAATCGGTTACTCTATCGACAGTTTACTGTCTTAGGTAAACACGGAGGACGGCACCCCCGGGGTACCTAGCGATCCTTCTCTACTTTCGACCCTTCTTGTCAAGCATTTGTCTTTTTTTTTTTTTACGTCTAGATATAATACATGTAATAAAATTAGGGATCCATGTTGCAAAGAATTTAATACTTTTTTTAAAAAAAATAATAATGTAAGAGATATCTGTATTTTCGTTGAATTTTAGCATGCCGACCAACATTTTATTTTTTTTCCCTCCAAAACTTAATAAGTTATTACAAAATCGATCCTAAATTTGTTTAAAATATCCTTGAGAATATTACAAAAAAATTTCATAGTAAAAAATTAATAAATAAAGGAGGAGTAGGGTTTTGAACTTTTTCAAATTTTTTTAAAAAAATTTAAATTTTTAAAATTGTGTTAACAATATATTCAAATTTTCACATAAAATCATTTTCTTGAATAGAAACACTTCAAAGCTTGCTAAAACCAAATTTTTAAATGCATTAATAAAGAGTCCCCTTAAATGTTGTTTTGCACATCATAGCTATATATGGCTCTTGCGCCAATAACATTCAATCACTCACAGTACTCTATCAACAATTTTAAGTCATGGTGAATACTGTATGTGTATACGTTCAATTGTCAATGCCATTTTGAGGTTATCCATTTTTTTTCTCTTCAGAATTTCAATCCTCACAATTCATATTGATTTACAGAACGATTCTTAATGATATTAGCCAGACAACCTTGGATTTTATTCCTGACAAATTGAAATACTGTTCTTGCAACTTCAATGTTTAGTCTCTGTAGACAATACAAGTAAGCATCGTTTAATTTTAAGTACTATTTTGAAGTAATTGAAAAAAACCTTTTACAAACACACAACTTTATGTTATTTAAGAATTTGTCTTAATATAATTAATAATTCTTGAGATAATGTGGATAGTATCCATATAAACCTGTTTTTTTTTATCGTTATTGCCGGAATAATCTTCAAGTAACGATGCGAAAAGTCCTTATGATACAAATTAATAGGTTTAGTTATGTCTACTTCGAAGTGTTTCAAACACTTATTTCTTAGTATTTATTTCATATATACTTCCCTATTTAAATTTTTGTTTCCTAAAAAAGGGGGATGGGAACAATATTTAAGGACCTTTAGAGGCTAAAACTGTTCTATGCGAGCCTTGCAAAGAACAATTTTTTCTCTTGTTTTAGTTGTTGTTGTAGATAGAATAAATTCTAGAAATTTTAAACGTTGATAAAAGTCTCATTGATTTAATGTGGGAATCAAATCACCTTTAATGCTTCTAAAATAAAATTTATTCACTCGTAACAATTCGAATAAGAATATAACGCACAATTTTGAAGTTGTATAAAAAATATTTCCTTATACTTCTATTTCAAACGTAATTTTTTTTATCGGAGTGTAAAAAAACATACTTTTCAAATATCTTACCAAGGTAACTCAACAGTAACAAAATGCGATTTTTGTCCAAAAAAAAAAAAAACGATTTTCGAAGGATCGATAAGCTTTTAAAATATGTAAAAAATATTTTCCAATACTTTTTCTTACTTAATATCATCCAATAACTAAAAAGAAATGGCTCCATCGAGGAATTATATAAATAGTGTTCTCTTTCCCACCATTCGAAAAAAAAATTCCTCAAAGAGTTAGAATATAATGTACTTTCTATATCCTCCTTAAAAGCCTATTCTTCGAAATAAATCTCCATTTATGCCCATGGAACAAAATGGATCTTCAAACACATTGCTCCTGTCACGAACTATCGATTGGAGCAAACTCTCCCGCCCTAAATTACTTTCTGCCGAAGAAACTTTTTTTAAAAAAAAATCTCCCTTCGCACGTCATAGCACACACCACAATTTGTCTAATTATGTGTTTTTTATTCAAGATTAATTTTCCCTCGCGGCAACTTTGCGGGAAAGATGATTCCGGACCACGACACAGCGATTTATTTACAGTTAAATTAATGCGGCTTAAAGTGGCGCGAGTGTCATCAACTTCTGACCAATCGCTTTCGTCCGCTTAAGATGTTTATGAATATTCATGTGTTCGTCAGGATGGGATTAATTTGTGATTTAATCGCTTCGTGTTGGCAGCAGCTCGGCTGTGAGGTGTCATTATCAGGATATTTATGTTGCCTAGGAAATGAAATATGCTAAATAATAATAGAACAACTGGTGAGAAATTGTTACATGCTTTGACTGTTAAACTTTTATGTTCTTCTCGGTATGTAACAATTTTTAACTAGTAAACTTTTTATTAAAATAACTAATATCTTATTAAAGCACTTCATATTTTGCATTTTTTTTATTTAGCTGTTAAAAATAGAGGGCGCTTCGCTGATACCTTAAATGTATTGTTTATGAAAATTTGATGAAAAAAATATTAAATAATCGAGTTTTAAAATTGTAAGCAAACCTTTGCCATCCGTATTGTGTGTGTATGCTTTTTTCTCAATGTGATTTCTTAGGACTCTGTGATGTATACTTTTGTCAAAATGTACTTTACCCGCAGAACTGATATTTTCTAAATTACAAAAGGATCACTTTTCTTTCAATGTATGTAGTTTTTCTTTTTTTCTACTTGTGCTAACATGTTTTTAGAAAATGGCGTCAACAAAAATGCGTAGGCATAAAAAATGATATAGGGGTTTAGGTTCAAAAGATCAATATTATAATACATCATGCTTATAATAATCACATTTAGTTGCTTTCGGTATATTTACAGTGCTAAGATTTATTTAATTTAATATTTCATCAACCGCTTGTATTTTAATATTCGAACAGAATTTTACTGTCTACTTAAATCATTTATTGCTTGCTCTTATTTTGACATTTAATTAAATATCTAATTTTCATGGTACAATCGTCTGTTTTCATTCTTTTTGTTGTTAACATTGGCATCGCTTTTGCATTTTGGAATGTTTTGCTTGTGACAATAAAAATGCTTTAGGAATTTGAAAAAGTTATTTTCTTTTCTTGGTACGTATTGCTTCTGGGAAGCCCGGGAGTGGAAATAAACTTACTTTACGCCAATTAATGCTAATTTTGAATTTACTTGACCAACATTTCTTACCATGCTATTTCAGATTAGAGATCCGTTGCACGACCAAATATTAAGGTTGAATTAAAAATTGTAGATCATCCAGTGCTTTCACTACAGAATTGTTTTGTATAATTGTTCGTCACATAATCGGGATGATTGTTTAATCGAAGCACTTCTCGGTAACGAAGGGATCATGAATTCAGAATATGATTCACCAAAATTTTCGTGCAAAGTAACCAAACAATGCTTCTCTTTGATTGATTACGAAACTCTTGGCTTGATGCGGAGAAGAGAGAGTTGGAAGAAGAAGAGTTACTTCAGCTGAACTCTTCATTCGAAATCAGTTCAAAATGGCAGTGGTGTCGGTACTAGAGTTTCAAGGTCAGAGTTGTAACTCCCGCTGATTGTTTGATTCACTTTCCGTTTTAAGTCTAATAAGTATTGTCACTAAGTTTCAGTCAAATGAAGAGAAAGACGATTATAAAGAAATTCTTTTTATCCAAGATATGAATATTTAAAGTCTTATCCCAATCAACTCTCTCTGTGGTAGTTTTTACCTAAATGTTCCAGGATTAGTGTTAAGAATATTAATTTTATATTCTCTTCTTGCCAACTCACACGAGTGACCGCAGTAGCCTGGGTGGTGATGGTCGCGGATTTGCGGCCGGCGGTTTTCGTCGAGCCGTGGGCTCGAGATCTGATGCCGCAAGAAACTCACTTTGGAGCGAGGCTTATGAGAGAGGGAAGTGCCAGCTCAGGTGTCGCCCTCGTCTCTTGAACAGAGTTCAAAATTACGAGGTGCGTTACTAATAACCTTCGTGTTGATGCTCAGTTAATAAACAATCACTCACTAACTTACCATTTCACTCGGATTCAAGTCAGTAAACAAACTGGTATGGAGGTTTCGAGCCAGGAACCCTTCTCCCATATCAGCTAGAATTTCTCTGGCTATTTCTTAAATAGCGGACGACTTGTTCCGTACTTCTCACTTTCACTAGTACCAACCAATTTCCGATTGTCTAAATTCATTTAATCGCTCCTTATAAATATAATTTATCTAATCCGTTCATAACTTCAATCTAATCTGTGAGAATCACGTTTCATTTCATTGGGATGTGGTTTTATTTTAAAAAATTAGCAGAAAAATGGTCCTGGGGTTAGTTGAAGAGAAAATTGCGATATACCTGAACGTCCCAGGACAAAATTATAAGTTCGAGTCCCTTTGCTGCCAAAGATTATTATCAGGAATAATGAGGTTGTTGCAAATTAAATGGAACTGGACAGCAACAATCTTGCGTAGAAATTAGGAGAGACAGATTCCAATTCGGATGCCTTTCTTGTCATCTAGTCATGGTCCGAAATTCTTGTGTCCATTGTCAGTAGTCTTCAAGCATCTAAATGATGACTTTATTTCAAATCAAACCCTAAACAGAATGACGAGGTACGTTGCCAATAGGACACCGTATAACTTTTTGAGTCATTGGTTTAATTAAAGCTAAGTCAAAGCTTTGAATTTAAATCTCAAATGGGTTTTGTTTTTATCGCACAGCTGAGCATCTGCTGAAAAATTTTCTAATTTTAATTTCCCAAGAGCTGTAAAGCTATCTCGAGAACTTCAAAATTCAAGCAGATATCTTTTTCCATAAACTTGCCTTTATTATTGGGTTCGAGCTTCCTGGGCCTGTCACAATGTTGCTTAGGTCGCACACCCCTTTGACAGCACCTTTTGCTCCAGGAGGCACAATAAAGTCTTGCTCTCCAAAGACACTCCGCGCGTGGCAGGCATGAGAATTAATCTCTTCCTCCCCCTTCCTCTTTGAAGATATATCTGTTCACCTGCACACGCCCTATCAAGCGTCCCCCCCTCAAGAGATTTCGTGCTCACGTGATATGTCCTCTCCCTCCTGCCATCGATCCAGAATGACAATCGGGGGAGGGGAGTAAAAGAGACCTTGACTGAAGAAGTATTATGTAAGACCCAACTGCAGCACAGTATACGCGTTTCTTGTTTATGGAGTATGAAAAAAAAGAGCTATTTTTAAATTTTTTCGATGGTGGAGGAGGGTTGAAGAATCTGTGAGCCTCATAGAAATTTCATGGGGAAGATGTTATCGATTTCGGAAGGAGGGTAGGCAGCCACTCGAGAGTTAAAAAGGGCCCCACCCCTTCTTGAAGGGGTGAACGTCATGGAGCATGTAATCTGTGCCGACTGGGGAGCGGGCCCCTTTGCGCAATGGTGCAGGAGGATAAGCTCAGTATATGTTTGTCTTAGCCGTGCAGATAAGAGTAGCCAGTCTTTGCTCTGTTTCGGAGATTATAGAAACGGACATTCTGTTTGGATAAGGATAATAGCTTTAATGGTTGCCGACTAGTGTAATTAGAAACTTCTTTGCTTAAGAACAATATTTGACTATCTCGGATGAAACTTAATGAAACAAGTTTTTTTTCCCTCCATAATTTGTTTTAAAACTATTCTTTCTAAAAACAATAAGATAAAGGTTTTGACGGCAACCTTGCATTTTATTATTTCTTTATTCAGACAACGACACAGATTATTGGTTGCATTAAAAAGATGCCAAAATACTTTTAAAAGATGTATTAATTTTTCTCTATTACAAATTTCTTTCAATTACTTTTTTAAAAAAAAGACTGATTAATAAGAGAGGAGTTTGTACCCATTTAAATTGGCAAATTCGGCAACAGAAACATTCTGAATGGTTACACTTGATTATGGTGACAATGATATGCTTCTCGTTCCCGAGTATTTGAGTACTTTTCAAGTTTTTAAGAGTGTACAGACTTGATCGAAAACGACAAGAGACAAGGTCGTCCATATTAAAGTTAAAATTAAGAAAATGTTGAGCTTTTGCAACAAATTCACATTGTCAAAGTTCCACTGAGATTTGGGGAATTATACAAAAATGTTTTGGATCGAGTTTTGAAACGAATATGGCGTGGGATTGTTAGGCTGGGGAAATTGGTGTCTTTTGTGCAACTTCGCGCCATCCACGTTCATTGTTATGCAGCATATTTTGATGAGAAGGCAGGTTTTGTTCATTTTGTACTCATCAGAGTCGTCTTCCCTTATTTTTTTGCATTTCCCAAGTTTTTCCAAGTTGAAGTGGCAACGTCAAAGGAGACTGAAACAGTGATGGCATCAAAATTCAATAGTATTGGTGTGGAGCAGTTCCAGAAGACGCTTACAGATCCATACACTTATTCCAAGAATCGCATTGAATTGTGAAGAGACTATGTAAAAGCTTAATATCAAATGTAAGTATACCCTCTGGGTTATATGGTATATGTACGAGCAGTATTTGAACTTCTTGAATACACCACCCACATCAATGATAGTCAGCACTAGGGATCTTGAATACGAATCCAAGATCTGCAGCTTTGAAGTCCAAATCTTTAACATCTTGACCTTTGTGCAACTCGAAGGAGAATGCGACCTTAAGTTCCTCAGTGAATATAACTCACCTTGATGGGTACAAACACCCATCTTATTTTGTCGAAACTTTTTTTAAACACCATGCATATGTCTACTCGTATACGTAAATCATTGTACGGGTGTTGTTTTTCATTTCGAAATGTTTGCAATGCTGTAAATTGAAACACAATCTCTTAATGCGTTCGTAAACATAAAACACAATAGCTAAAACTAACAAGAGATAGAAAAATTCAGTGTAATTGAAACTGAAAAAATAATAAACATTTATAGATCGATATGTGTTTTTTTTTTTTTTTTTTTACATAGAATTTTGCTATAATATCATGACGTATCTTTGAAAGGAGAATTGAGTGCAACTGAAGGCTTTCTTCATTTGACTTTTCAAAACAGTATAGTCTGGCCGCTGTCATCCAATTTCCATCAAGTAATTTTTGTAGTAAAGTTAATACAAAATGATCACTGGATTTAAATTTTAATAAAGTATTTCAAAAATTATTACACTTATGAAAATGAATAAAGCCACGTAAAAAAAAGGAAACCTTTTCAATTTTGCTTTCAAACAGATTATATGTCTTACAAGTATTTAAATGTCTTCCTTTCATTATGCTCAGATATCTAAACGATAATCCAGTCATCCCCAGACAGTTTGAAGCATGCCTCTGTCGACGTTCATAATGAAGGTGTTACGGTTTGGGATGTAATCAATGACGTTACGTATTCAAATTGGTTGCAGAATGTCCGGTTCACGACCAACAAGACCTCTCAGGAGATTACCTTATTTAAATAAGTATGGGATTGGGATGTGATTGTTTACTAACCTCGCACTGAAAAGTATTACTCTTAAGTTTAAACCTTAGTCAAGTGACAGAAACAACACCTCAGCTAGCGTCTCCCTCTTCAAATTTCCAAACCCAAAACCCAAGTTTTTAGTGGCATCTGGGCACGAAACCACGACACGACCAAAACAACGTCAACTGTGATTTCACGACCATGACCACTAGGCTACCGCGGCCATTAGTTAATATGAGAATCATGACCCAGAATTACCCCACTGTGGGATTCCCATGGGGGTTTACTGCCTTTGGTAAACAGGGGTGACACGCTCCTTAGGGTACCTCTATTCTCGATCCACCTCTTCAACTATTTTTATCTTCCGTTCCTAACATCTACATTAGAGGTGTGTCAAACGGTTACTTTTAAGTAATAGGTTCCTATCTGGCAATAGGTTCCAATACCCTATAACTCTCAGATTATATGTTCCAATATTTTATTACTTTCAAAATACATGTTCCTATATCCTATTACTTTAATATTATGTGTTCATATCACTTTTTTTCAATATGCTGTATTATATTATTTTTGAAATATATGGTATAACATTAATTTTGTTTTGCATTCCAATACCTCATTAGCTCTAGATTATGTTTCATTAATGCAACACTTAAATGATTTTAAAAAAGAAACAAATTCAAATTACTTAAGCGTCATCAAATATACTTTAAGATAAGCATTATAATTGACAAAATTGATAGGTTTTTCTGTGGATTACTTAACTGACGCAATAAGTTTCCAAACATATAGCACTATTGTATATCCTTTTACGCGAAATAACTCCCATCCCTAGTCCAGATAGCCAGATTTGACTATCAAACTGCTTTCTTTCACACATGCAACTAATGAAGCGAGTTAATTTCATTAGGTTAAATGTAAAATAGTCTCAAACATCGTGTGAAACTTTTGGTCTGTCAGGTATCGTTCTTTCACACAGTGTTCTTGAACAAGCGGAACCAGTTCAGAATGTTCTGATGGCCCTGTGTGTGAGATCCAAATTTTCTTCTGAATGCTCTCCGCAGCGAAAAAAAATGAGTGAAGATTTCGCTTACTCTAGAACACAAAATGTTTTCCTGTAATTCGTCGCCCTTTTGAGGTACGCGACGCAGAAAATGAACAATTTCTTTCCGGTTTCTTTGAACGTGGAAATGCATTCAAGCTCATCTCACCCATACGGAAATAAAAATATATCATCTTCCTCTTTTTCCTCCAGTTAGCAATGAAGAACGCAAATAATATTTTTGCAATTATGTCTTTTTAAAAACCGAAGATTATTTTGTAATCATTCTGTTTTTATAATAATAAATATCAATTTTAGACGATGGGCTATTTGTAATGTCCTCTTCACTAACATTGGGGACTTTTTGGCAATTTAAAATTGCATACAATTCCAACTCCTTACCAACCAAATGAAGCGTAATTAAGTCAATTAGACAAAGATAAGAAGTTTCGTGCATTGTATTAGAGATAAAGATATATAAGCAATATATGTGACTGAAAAAAGAGAAAGATAGAAGATAAAGACAAGCTGATAGATGTTTTAGATTGGAGTGAATTATCGTAATTTATTGTTTAGAGTGAAAGTACTTGGAAGTGATTCCTGATCAGAATAACAGTGGTAGAATCTGCCGTAATCTAAAAGTGTTTGAATCGAAATTACTGATTTGATAAGCTAAGACTTCATTATTTGATAATAAACTAAGTTTGAGTTAAGAGGGATTCGAGAGAGAGCAAACTTGCTTATTTCCTTTGATACATAATAAAGTGTGTTGTCCTTCTTTCAATATCTTCAATTGGAGTTTTGAGCTTATTGACTATTTAATAAGACTTTAAGACGGCTGGAGTTAAATAATCATGGAAATACGTCAGATGTTTTTGCTAATATGTAATTTCGTCTCTACTGGTTAGCAGTGTGAGAATGAACATCGATAATTCACCCTTTTACAAGAAAGTTTTTATATAAAACAGTTATTAATATTTTGAAAAATTATAATTGATTTAAGTGATGCATTTGATAAAATCAGGTTTAAAAATTACAGTGCTTTGAAATTTTACTAATTTTAAATGAATTATATAATAACTGTATTTTTTTATTTAATTCCAAGATTTCTTGAATTTTAGGAGAATTTCATTTAACATTTCATTTAACATTTTCATGTATACAATCTCAATATATTTTAAAATCTGCGTTATAGTTTTGTTAGATTTTCCACTAAACATATCTAGTTTACGGTTATTTATTAGGAAAGCTGATGACTAAGGGATGTATCAGTTTATGGAATAAAACTCTTTAGAACATTTAGGTACAAAAATAAACAAATAAGAAGAAAGGAAAGTTGCATTTATAACAAGTACATTTATTTATATATGAGGAATATATTTCTTACTGAGAAATTCTTTAAATAATACCTTCGCATAAAAGACGCATGCTTCGTTTTTCAATGGTTCTATAATTATCCTAAAAATGTTTACTGCTGGAACAGTTCTTACGTTAATTTTTCAAGGTTTGTTTTTTAAATTAAGAATTATCACATAGATTTTAAGATTTTCTTTTTTAGAATCATTAATGATCTTTTCAAATGATATCGTTAAACAAACAAAATCACAAACCATCGCGATGCGAATCTCTTTAATTTCATGCACTAATGAATTGACCGAATTTTTAAGAATGAGTTATTCGTAAATTTGCCGTTTACTCGTTACATGAATAACATTCTTAAACTAATAATGAATAATGTTTTTAAATGTTTTTTATATGTGTAATTACTTGTTTTGCATTAAAGGGCTATTCATTCGTCTCATTATAAGCATTCTTAATTCTTAAACTATTTGTAATTAGCCTTCAGAAACGTCCCGTGTTTGTGGTGACTTGTTTTGCCTTTTTTTATTCGTCGGTGTCTTTTGAGATATGAAAAACTGAGATTGTGTGAGGGGAAAAACAATTGATGGGTTATCAGTGTTTGCTGACCCATTTTTTTCTTAATCGGGAAATCCGGCCCCACAGTATCGGCATCCTCGTTTTGTGATCCAAAAATATCGGAGTCGACTTTTACCTTTTTGATGCCACTATTTCCGTTCGTAAAAATGTATTTTGCTATTCATTAAATCCTTTAGCCTTTAAAACGCTGCAGTTTCATAACAGTTTTTGTAGTAATTGGTGTCAATGGGTTATCATTCTTTTGATTGTGAGACAACCAAAACTCACCAAAAAAACTATTTTAAGCATTAAGTGTAAATAAATTTTATTTTTCTATGACTTAAAACAATTTTAAAAAACTAAGAATAAAAACTTAGTATATTTTTATTATACTAAATTCGAATTAAATTTATTTTCAGGTGTTCGATTATACTAAATTGTTTAATTTATCTACAGATAATTATTCTACTTAAAGGGCGGGGGGAGAGAAATGTTGCGAACAATTATTTTTAAGTAAATTTTTTGTATTGTAATGAATTAAATTCATACCAACATAATGAACATAATGATTGTTGCTCACTGTTTGATTGAAAGTTTTTTTTTATTAACGTCTCACTAAATGCAATACGAGGGCTTATTGCCGAGAGACCTCAATATTTTGAGCCTCGGTCTAGTGACGAGGACGATACTTGAGCTAGCTCCTCCCTCTCCTAGCTTCCACACCACACCAACGGGAGGACTTTGGGTCCTGACAGATTTAACGTGCACCAGTCCCGGCTACATCTTGGGTGGTGCTTTGTGGTAGGAAGGCTCGACCTCACGACTAAGAAATCTGCCGGAATCTAGTCCGTGACCACTGCCACTAGGCTACCGTGGCTACTAACTAATTCGAAGCAGGCGTGATAGTCAAGTCAAGTAGTCACGTTCACGAGCTCATAGCCAGTGTTGTTTTCTTCGAGTTGTTCGCTGAAATCCTGATACGACTTCGGTGTTAGATGTTTTTGACCCCATAGAGGGAAATGACAGTTGACCTTGAAGCGCTCGCAGCATTTCGAAACCCTTGACCACTGGGTACGATGAAAAGTTGACCGGCCGCTTTTTGCCGTGCTTTTATCCACCAGACCCAAAAAGACGTTCCAGTCAGACTAGTTAAGGTGTCTTAACTTCTGGCGTTGTTGCTGCAGAGAGCAGCCGCACTACTCTCGACTCGCCGAACAACGCGTATGATGCACGTTTAGAGACTGAAGGTCCACTCATCGCATTTGACTATGGTTAAAAGGATGAAATCTGTCCCCAATAGTCCTCATGTTGTAATGCTAAGAAACTATCAATAAGAGACACGTTAATAAACTATCAATCAATTAATCGAGCGCAACATGATGTGGAAATTAAAGGATTGAAGTGGTATTGGTTTAGGCCTGTTTCTCGTCTTTTGATTCAGTTTCATAATTTTGCAGTTCATCACCATTAACTTTCTTGTTGCTCCGCGAGTGTTTATAGGAGGCGCAGCTCAGGTGTCTTCTTACTTGTCCGAGGTTCAAAATTACGAGATCATTTGCCAATAGTCTTCGTGTTATTTCTAGCTGCGGGATAAACAAAACAATCTATCTAATTCGAATAAATGTCGTTCTCTTCAATAAAGTAATCCAATCGAAATTAAAATTTTCAGGTGCATCTATTTTATATTCAGTTATTCTAAAATGGAATATGAAATGAATAAAATGATATACATTTTTTAATTTTTATTCACCATTTCCTATTGAATAAAATTTAGAATAATTTTTTAAAAAATATTTAATCAAATTTCATAAAGATTTATATCTTTGTGTTACAGCACATCAATATAATTTTTTTTTTGAAATTGAAATGCTTTTGCTTTAAAATAAGTAGGTATATTTAATAAGCGATTATAATTTTTAATTAATTTTTTTTTTTAAAAACTTTTAAAAAGATTTTCCTCTAAGAGGCTTTCTTTCGGCAAGTACGGGCATCACGACTCGAAAATACCCTAGATATCATTTTCTTTCTCTTGGGGTTCCTGTCTTTTGTAAGGGGCCGCGGTAGCCTAGTGGTCAAGGTCGTGGACTAGCGGCCGGCGGTTTTCGCTCAGTCGCGGGTTCGATCCTTGGCCGCCAAAGACCCACCGTGTAGACGGGGCTGATGCACGTTAAATCTGTTCGGGGCCCAAATTCCTCCCGTTGGCGTGGTGTGGATGTTAGGAGAGGGGGTGCCAGCTCAGGTGTCGTCCTCGTCACTCGACCGTGGCTCAAAATTACGAGGTCCGTCGCCAATAGCCCTCGTGTTGCTTCTAGTGCGACGTTAATAAAAACTAAACTAATCCTGTCTTTTGTAAACACGGATGACGCGATCCCAGTTTACGAATATTCTAGCGACTCATCTCTATTTTCGACTCTTCTTCTTGTCAGCCAATTTGTACCTTTTTTCCTTTTTTTTTATGCCTCTTGATTATAATTACTCCTTATTTATTGTGGCCTAGTTAATTTGTCTCTTGCCCATTAATCTCCATTATCACTCTCACACTTTTTTTGAGCTTTTAAAGAATAAATTCTGCAGCTTTCTCTGAAACAGTTGGTTTTTTTTTTCTACTTTTTTCGCCATAAGAGTTCTCAAAACTAATGTTTGAGAAATTGCGAAATATTTGTAATTTTTCTTAAAAAAAAACCAACACTTGTATCAGGCAAAAAATAACTAAAAAGTAAAAAAAAATTGTTTTTTCTT
Organism: Nephila pilipes; assembly: GCA_019974015.1. Lineage (NCBI taxonomy): Eukaryota > Metazoa > Arthropoda > Arachnida > Araneae > Nephilidae > Nephila > Nephila pilipes. The sequence goes on along the minus strand of BMAW01124864.1, from coordinate 161,664 downwards.
AAGGCAGAGAGAAATTATGTGAAAATGTCATGAAAATGACAGTTTATCGTCATAAATAAAAAAAGAGATTTTTCAATCCAGTGAGAACTGAAAATGTTTGACTAAAAACCGAAGAGTTGTGCGCGATCGCATAAGTCAGATACTTAGAGAGTAGGATAAGCCCAATACTTCAGTTTTCAGTCAAATATTTTCATCTGGATTAAAACACCTTGACTTTTTTATTTATTTATGATGAGGATAAACTGTCTTTTCTGTAAATTTTTTTAAATTTCTTACTGGTTGAAAAGAAAACTACTTTTTTAGTTTAAAAAAAAATTTACCTCATGGAAGTGTTTGGTTATTTTAAAAAGTAAATGTATATTTCTGACTTTTATCTTTATATTCAAATTATTTTCTTATCTTTATCTTTCCTATCTTTATTACTCTTTTAATTATCTTTTGCCTCATAGAAATGTTATTTTTAAACTTCTCTTTTTATTAAGAGATTTTGTTTTTAATAAATGTCAAAGACTCTTATTTTTAAAACATTTTATGAGCTTTTGAAGAACACATTCTGCAGTTTTTGCTGTGAAACAGTTGATTTTTTTTTCTCTCTTATCCCGTAAGAGCTCTCAAAGCTACAATTTGACAGGTTTTAAAAAAAAACACACGCGCGTACGATCCATACTTCACGATGACCTCAACTCTCGAATGTCGTCTTGAGTACATTTATTCAAAATTATATTCTTCGGGAAATTGCTGTTATCTGCTAACACTACAACTTTAATTGGGTGTCTGTTTTACCTCTCCAAGTATTTGAAGAGACAAAACATGTACTTAAGTACGCTTCAAAGAGTTTTTGGAACGTTCTTCATTAGGGTTATGAAAAGAACAACCGTGTCATCGCACGAGATATTAAAGCGAGTTGTCTGCGAGCCTCGAAGACACGTTTAACGTCTTGTTCGTGAAATTTTGAGTATCTTCAATCCCTCTCTCTACATTAAGGTCAAATGAAGAGCTTGTCTTTGTGAGAAATTTTAGTTCGTTAGCATAATTCTAATCTACTTGTTTTAGAAATAACATTATGTTTTACATGCGTAAAAATGAGTTCACATTTTGATACTATCTATGTTAATGATTATTTTATCTGTATTAAAAGTAAATCAATATTGGTTTTAGAGGTATTTTTAGATTTAGGAAGTGAATAAATCTTTATGAATTTAATCTTTAAGTAATTGAGATTAAATCATTTATATGTGGATTTGATCCATCTGTTTCGAATGGGAAAATAGTCAAATTAAATTTAATTATAATCAGATTTAATCAATTTTTGAGGTAATCAGATCAAGAATCCTTAGCTTCTTTTCTTCAGTTTCGAATGTCGCAAGTTATTGTTCATGATATTTGCATACTTTTGGTTGACATCTCTAACAATGATCACTCACACAATGAAATCAGTTGTTCACACAGATTGTTGCATAGATATGCTTGTTACCATACACAAGCAAGATTGCTTAAATATTAAACAACTGTCCCAGATACTTTGCGAAATATGGAGTAGGAGTTGGAAAGAAAAATGCCCCTTCATGTATCGCATGCTATCCGTCTGACCACAGCTTAAAATTTTGAGGAACATCATCCATTTTATCCCTTTTGGACCTAACTTCTTTGGATAAGAAGGGGATATTTATTTTTTCCCATGTCGCTTACGGTATTTGGTAAGCACGGAAGGCGCAATTTCGGGATGCTTTGCCGATTTTTTTTCTATTTTCAAATCTTTTACAAACTTTTATTTAACTTAGTATGTTCATATGAAAATAATGTCTTTCCAGTTCAAAATTAGCTTTCGAAATTTAACCCACTCCCGCCTGAGTTAAAAATTTGCAAATACATATTACTCTAATGACAAAACAATGATATGGAATGCTGAAGCTGTTATGGACTTCGGGAGAGCCTTTAGGCCCGGGCCTTGAACTTGTTGAAATTTTTTAATCTGAGTAGAATTTTTGCGCACACATGTAGCTCTCGTTATGAATTTTTAATCATAAACTTCCAGATTAAAAAAGAATTATATATAAGTAAGAATATTTCAAAAGGAATCTTTCATTTTAAAGATGGACTGAAAGGTGTATAAATATTTTTTTAAATGTCAAATAATGCATAATTTATAACTTCTTGAGGTGTTCATCTTTCTTTTGATCTCGAACATAAATATGTAGCTATAGTTATTAAATGATCACTAATTACTCGTTTATGTTACATAAGCGCCTCAAGCTTTTGTAAACTTTATACTATTTTACATTAAAAAAATAATTTTTTACCTTTAAGTCGATCTTAAAACGAAAGTATGATTAATTTTTTTTTTACTTATATATTTCTTCATTTCTAGCGTTTTTATAGTTTATTCCAAATCATAGATGGGCATTTTTTGATACATTAACCTATTTTTCGTAATTTGGCGAAATACGGCTCTTGCGTCAATAAAACCAAAAACCATTTGTTGCTCTAGTGAAATATAAAGTAAACAAAGTTTAAATTTGCTATTTTTTGTAGTTGATTTATGACTTCATTAAAATATATTTTATTATACCTTAAAAAAGGGTAACCATAAAATATATTTAGTTGAAACAAAAAAAAATTTTTTTTTTCAAATGCTTTTCAATTTTGAATAACACTAACTTGCACGCTATCAGATTTATATTTAATAACTTCCAAAGTTCAATCCTCGATGAAAAAGAATGAATCACTCATTTTGATTGATTATCCGTCAACAAAAAACATAATAGGACTTGAATAGTAAACACAACAGCTATTTCAGAAACCCTCATTTGAACATAAAATAGATCAAACGAATCGTATGATGAATCATCAGCCGCGTGTATTAATTTATTTTTAAAATGAAATTCACTTTGAATAAATGTGCCTTTATCGAGTTTCGAAACGATCAATTACTTCCGCAACAGCGATCCAAAACTTTAAAGGAAACCTTCCCAAAGAATACTTAAATCTCAATCCAGCCAAATAAATAGTTTACTTTTTTTTTTTTTTTTTTTTTTTATTCTGGGATGGCAACATAAAGGTAAACAGAAATATCTGAATATAAAATGACTGCGGGGGGCTTTTGTTTCGTGATTTCGGGACGAGGTTCCGTTGGGCGGTGTTGATGCGAAAAGACGCTCATAAATATGCAAATGCGTTGAGCGGGAATCTTCCTTGGCGTGAGACCGGGAGATGGATATTTGTTATTTTCCTTCCTGATCCAGTTAGAACGGCGCGGATCTACACTTCCGCGGGAATTATGCCATGAAATATTCAGAAGCGTCTAATTAGAGAGCGTTCTCTCCGCTTATTTGAATTTCATATTCGTGTTTTTCTACATCGTCTTCTCGCATCTTAATTATGATTTTAGCTACCGGGAAGATTGCGCTTTTAATACAGATAAACATCTGAAAATATTGATGTTGGATTGGATCTGCAGCGATAGAAGTTCGTATGAAATAGTAATTCATTGATTAAACACTCGTGCATTTCGTGTCAAATCGTGACCCAATGCTTTCGGTTACCAAATGGAAATACAAGCTGCATCCCTCGGGAGTCTTATTGTTTATTTATTTATAGCTCTAATTAATTTAGAAACTATTATACGGGTAAAAAGCGATACAATGTTCATTTATTTCACGCAACCTTCTCCAACAAGAGCAATGGTGGTTAATAAAGTTTAATATATTGGGATTCTTAATAAATTTTAAAGTATTTTTTCGTAAAAGTATGTGTTTATCGGGAAAAAAGAAGAAAAAATTGCCTGTTATTCACTGTTCATCGTTGGCTACGATGTTTTCGCTTCTTTCTGGCAGAAGACGAATTCTCTGGTGAAAAAAATTCCTCATCTTTCGATGAATGAATTCACCCAATTCTTGACAACTTCATAGGAAAGGTAGCACTGCTCCGAAAGACCAAGAGTCATCCCTATAAACAATATTCAGAAAGGGAATAGTGTAGCGAATAAGGCAGGTGGGGTAAAACATCCCATCAAAGTGTCTTCAAATAGCTAAAAACTTGTTTCGCAAAATGTAAAAAAACCACCGCTTTCAAATCGTTGGAACCGATATTCACAAGTTGAAATTGATGGGAACATGTTCACAAGATTCAGACAGCAAATGAAAACTGTCATCTGCCGACTTTTTTTTTTTCAAATGAAAACAAAAAAGTAATTTTTTCTGCAAATTGCGTTTCGGCGGAACGAAACTCGACATTTTGAAAGCTCGAAAAAATTATGTTAACACTTCAATGGAATGTCATACTCTGACAGTATGTCCTAATGGTAACGCTTTGCCATAACATTTGTTCAGCATTTACCAATAGCGGAAAATGAAATCAACGCCATCTGTTGTAGATAATTTAAAAGTAAGGATTTAAATTCCCAATACTATAAGAATTTTACACGAGCTTGAGACTTTTATCTCCATTTTCACAATTCCTACGAAGTAATTTCCTCAGGGACTTATTATAGTCAGTACGAGTATCATTGACATTGAGGTACCCTGGCCTCGGTTGTCCAGTGATCCTGGTCACGAGTTCGCAGGTGGCGTTGTTTCCGTCGAGTGTGGTTCTAGTCCGGATGCCATTAAAGATCCTCCGAGTTGTGAGACTGGAGCACGTTTATTTTGTGGAGGCTCTTGGTTATCTCTGTGGCGTAGTATGAAAATTTGGAGATGATGGTGCCAACTCACGCACACCCTAGCGATCTTTCTCTATTTTCGACCTTCCTTCTTGTCAACCACTTTTACCTTTTTTCACCTTCACGTCTAGACCACAGTTTAATCTTGTTTGGCGCAGCATGGCCATATCTGGCTCTTGCGCCAATAAACTTTACATTCACTCGCCAACTCACGCACGTGTTCATCCCTTAATGATGCTCAAAATGGTGAAGTTTGTGTTGCCTCAAAGAGCAGCTCAGAGGCCGAAAGCCAATTCAAAACTAAAATATCTAGTGTTTTTTTTTTTTTTCCTTCTTTTCCAGTGATGTTTACTGTTTTTGTAAACATGACTGACGTATCCCCATGATACCCTAGCAATCCTTCTCAATCTTCTACCCTTCATGTCAATCATTTTTTTACCTTCCTCCCCATTTCTTAATATCTAGATCACAAAGACACATAGTTTGTCGCAGCATAGTTGACATGCGCCATAAACTTCAACCTTCACTCACTCCTGAGAAATAATGCCATCTTGATGCAATTTTGATAGGTCCTGTGATTCCACGCATGTAGATTCCAATGCTCATTACATTCTTAATTCACTGTTTCCTACTGTTAATGTTAGGTTTTGCGAGGCGTAATAGTGCTAAATACTTTACAGCCTTAGAGACGAGATTACCGGACATGAATTTGAAAGTTTTAAACTGGTCTCCCGAGGTTCTTAAGGTTTTTCTTGTGAATTATTGTGAATTTAGAGTAAGTGAGTTTCGTTCTTCAAGTCTGTTTTTCTCTCAGTTTTAAAAAAGAAAGTTTTTTAGCTACGTATATAATTTTACATTCAGTAACGCGATACTCCCACTTCCCTTTATAGCCCTACCCTATCTCCGAACTGCATTCGATCAGCATTTGTAGTAAAAGGACAAAAGACATAAAATTTCGCCCTCCCCCCACTTCGGAGAAAAGACAAAAAGCTAAATGTGCTGAGCTTTTATGCGGAAGATCCCAAAAGGAGAAGGTTTAAAGGTCTGTAAAATACTCGTAGAACCTTCATCCCGAAAGAGAAAGGAGAAAATATGAAAAGAGAGGAAGCTCTGAGTCACATGACCGTGGCATTGTTTTGTGCAGTAGAGGTTGTCCCCCTTCTCTTTTTTTGGATCGCGAGGCGAAAATTGACTTTTTCGACATCTCCGTCGGAACAAAGACTCCCCGCGGCGCTTCGATTTACGACCGCCGGACACTCCCAGCGTGGCGCTGCCGAGAGATGAAAACATTGCGAAAAATAGAACTTCATACTAAGTTTATGTAGCGAGAGCTGCGTGATGATTTTTTTTCTTATTGAGTTTTTCTTTTTAGCGATATATACGGAAACGGGGTTTCATCCGAGGGATTCTTTTATATCGAATAATGAAATCAACTTGGTGAAATGGGTCTTAAGCTGGATACACAACAGCAGGCATCCAGTAAGAGATATGAAATTGTGAGGATGATCTGCGAAACAGTTTATTGAATCATTCTTGAATGTAATTTCCGACCATATATATATATATGTGTGTGTGTATATATATATATAATCTACCAGAAAAAAATTAATTATCAATGAAATTCAAGAACATGAAATTTGAAAAACATTTTGAAAAATTTAAGAAACTCATATTTTTTTCAAAAAAAGGCAGAGAATAATATATTTAATGGTGTAACGAGTATTAGAATGTTAAGTTGGGTTATTCTAAAATTATTTGCCATCGAAAATATATAAAATGGTTATAAAACGAAAATAGTTTTTCCAAACTTATTTCTATTTATTAACATTTAAATTGAAAATATTTTCTGAAATTAAAATCCAAAAAATAAAATGGAAAACACGCACAAAAAGTCTTTAAAAACAAAGGACCAAAAAAACAAAAACAAAAAAAAATTTTTTTAGAGAAAAATCAATTGCAAGTATAACACTCCATGAGTATTAATATTACGTACAGGAATACATAGAAAACAAATTTAGAAATTTACAAAAAAAAAAAAAAAAAAAAAAACCTGAACCATCTTGGTCAACAAATAACTTTTTCCCCCATGGCTCCCACTTTAAAGTCTAGGGCAGTATTTAAATTACATTATCTCAATTTCTGAATTTTTCAATTTATATTATTTTGAGATATGCTTTTTTTTTTTTTTTATTAAAACTATATTTATTTCACATGGTTGTAATTTTTAATTATTGGTTTTATTTGTGTTTCGAAGTTATAATGCATAATATGTTGTCTTGAATTATTTTATATTATGTTTAAAAGGTTTTCCTATGCTATAATATATTTCCCGTCATAAATTATGATAATATTTTTAAATTAAATGTTTTTTTCTTACTGCTTCAATTAATTTTGCAATGGTTTAATTTTTTAATTCAAATAGTTTTATTATTACATATGTGTGTGTCATTTAATATGTTGCTGAAATTAATCTCCTTAGTCAAATAGTATGAGAGCAGGTCAAAAAGTACCCGTGTTAGTAATGGAAAACGGAATTGAGGTAATTCATTCTAATACAGACTATTGAGCATTTTTCTTTTTTTAAAGAAATCTGGATACGACACCCTTCGGAACTCAGAATGTCGTGATCATAAATTATCCGACTTTTGAGAGCGTCTTCGCCTTCATTAGAGACTGTTGTTTTGATTGTTGCTTGGTTTTCGATACCTAATGATCAATGATGGAGATCGTCGTAGCCTAGTGGTCATTATTGCGGACTCGCAGCCATCGCTGTTTTCGGCGAGTTGTGGATTCAATCCCTGATGCCACTAATGACCCAACGTGCAATGGGAATGATGCACTTAAAAATTGCTGGAGGTCCTAAGTCCTCCCGTTGGCACGGTATGGAAGTTTGGAGAGAGAGATGTCAGCTCAGGTGTCGCTTTCGTCACATGACTAAGGCTCAAAATTGCGATCAATTTTCACGAATAGCCCCTCGTGTTGCTTATCAGTGCTTCATTAGTTAATAAGAAATCACATCACACGCAATAACTCACAGAAAAATTAATATTCTTTAATTAATACTTTATGTCTGAACAGTTTTCAAAAATCTCATAAAATTACATTTCTTGATGAACACGAGAGGAAATTTGAGAGAGCAAATTTTTACTAGTTTTGACTCAAAAACTCATTGGAACTTTAAATTCTTCCTTTGTTCCAATTTTAAATGAGGAATTTAAAATATGGAAGAAATACTCTTGAACATTCTTTTATAAGTAGCAAAAGAATAAAAGCAAAGACTTCGGAAAAATATATTTCTTATAAAAAGCTTTAGCGTGAATTTTCGATGGGAATATATGGATTTGCTTCCAGAAGGAGATATTCTCAATTTTTTTTTTAAAAAATAATCCTTCAAAAAATACTTTTTCTGTATTCAGTTGTTCTCTTGGATTTTCCCCAGAAAAACCTTAAAAATCATGTGTATGGGAACTGATCAAATGTAAAGAAACATAAAACTTTTTCGAGAAATTTTCTTCTTTTTTTCAGAATTTTAAAAAAGTTTTATTCATGTATATTTTAAATCTATGTTTCGCGTCTTTTTTTTTATATTCTGCTTTCCTAGATGCACTATTTGTTGACACATTAAAAGTTCAATATTGTTTATTTCGTTTTAAGAAAGTCACTGCAGAAACGGGTTCTTTCTTTTCCCATACGAATTTTCCTTTCATAATGACTTTAGAGCCTCGTCGGTATTTCTATTCTTCTTCATGATATAGTCAAAACTGTTTAAATCGCGATACCTATGGTTATTAAATCGCGAGTTAAGTGAACCGAGTTACAACATTAGTATAAAAATTGAGCGAAATTATAAATTCCAACATTTTTATGAATTTTCTTTGCTGCATTTACACTCGAACAACACTACTTTTATTTTTTACGTAACACATAAGAAGTTTAGATTTTATTCATGCATGCGAGGTGTGGCAAATAAATAACGAAACTGACGCTGTGAAACATTTTATTTCGATGTCTTATATGTTTGTTTATTATAACCATCAACATATTCCCCTCCCCTTTCCCTGCAACGCTCGACTCGTGTGGTGACCAGAAATGACAGAATAGTCCCACTGTAGCTCATGCATGTCGTAAGAGGCGACTCAAATGGGTACCCAGTGTCTGGGGGTATAGCCGGGCACCGTGCCCCTGGGAATTATATCTGGGGACCTCAGGGACTTGCCTTCTTTAGTTGAGTACGGGCATCATGACCCCGTGGTACCCTAGTGATCTTTTTCTTTCCTATGGGGTTTACTGTCTTTGGTAAACACGGGAGACGCACCCCCGGGTTATCCTAGCGATCCTTCTCTATTTAGGAACCTCCTTCTTGTCAACCAATTTTTGTCTTTTTTTTTTTCAATTTGTTCACGTTAAGATCACAGTTAAATATTGTTTGGCGCATCATAGCCCCATCTGGCTCTTGTGCCAATAACCTTTACACTCCCTCCCTCTCTCCCTCCTTGCAACGCTCCATACGAATGTTCCCTTGTTAGAACAGTCTTCTGTCAGCTATTTCAGGAAGCGCACCCCTTTCTCTTTCACGTCTTCATCGAACTCAAATCTTTTTCTTTTTAATGCAAATTTCTCTGTAGGAAACACAGAAGTTGCATGGCTCAAGATCCGACGAATAAGGCGGGTGGTCTAACTCTGGAATGCTGAGCTTGGCTAATATCCTTTTGACAGACAATGTTGAACGAGTCGGGGCATTGTCTTGATGGAAAAATTTCCATATGGATTCTTATTATCGGCAACCACACGATTACTTAACCGACTTACAGTTCGCACCAATTTACCAATTTTATCATTATTGTCATCCGTTTTTAATGTGGGAGGGTGACCCTGGTGTGAATCATCTTGAACATCTTCTTGGCCATCTTAAAAACGCTTAAACCCCTCAAAAACAAGTGTGCGAGCTAAACATTCATTGCCATACACTTCTTCCAATAAATTATAAGTTTCAATAGTGGGTTTTCCAAGTTTCATGTGAAATTTCACAACAATTCCGAGAGGCGCAGCATTTTTCAAAAGAGGCTTTATGCTAAACCTCTGTCTGGCGCATTTTTTACTTCTTCTATAGCAGCGTCAGTTTCATGATTTATAACCCCCACCTCGTACTATCTGTTTTGCTTAAATACTTTGAGAAACAGTTGTCCCAGTTAAAGAAATAAATTACTTAAATTTTCTGAATAAAATGTAAGGTGACCAAGGCGTCTTTGACTGGGAAAAACGAGCCCATTTTATTCAAGGTTTAAATAATTCTTAATTTTCTTAAAATTAAATGCAATGGGGTTCATATTTCAACTTTGAGATATCTGTTTATTCGTATGTGTGTAATATGTTTATGCAAATAAAATCGCTCCACTAAACATAATTAATCATGTATGCGCAATTTTTAATCAATAAATATTTACTTTAAGTCATGCACCGTATTAGCCCGAATGTAACGTGACATTAAAATTTTTTAAAGATAATTATGAAAACAATGAATGTGATGCAATCCATTCATTTTTTACGTAAAGGAATTCGAAGAAAATATAATTTACTCATATAAGCAGTTTTTTTAAAAATAACTAATAATACAGGTTATTATTTATTATTATTATAAATTAATAAAGACTTGTTACATTCCATTACTTGGACATCGAATTTAGCGCGAGTCAAAATTTTAATGGGAAATGATTAGTGAAAAATATCGCGGTATATTCGGAATAATGCGGTATTTGTCTTTAGGTACATTTCGCACAAAATCTACTGCATTTATAATTGAAAATGTGTAGAGAACTTATAAATGTAAAATTATATTCACTAAACGTAATCCTAATTTCCAAATTTAAGTTTCATAGAATTAAAACTTAAATTTTACTATTCGAATTTTCTATACTTTTTGTACAAAGTTTGTAGCATACAAAATTTGTGAGTGTTTATTAAAAAAAAAGTTCACTCCATAGGAAATAATATCAATTCATACTGTGGAACATATTAGCATTATGAATGAATTAGATTTTAAGGAAAACTTACCTGAATCCTTAAAAACCACGTTTTGATAAATTCACAAGTCAGATTTTCTTTCGCAATGGTTAACACATTTGTTTACAATTTTTAAATTTTTATTTTTGACCATTTGGTTAGTCTAATTTTCATAAAGAGTACAATGACAATGAATCAAGACAATGAGTACCTTTTATTTTTTTAACAGCAAAACAAAGCAAACTTTCAAGCCTTTTAGTGGCTTGATTATCTTGAAAATTTTTCAAAGAATTGTCAATGATGATAATAAGTTACTTTATTAAGTGCTTTACATTGTTTTTAAATACATAATTTAATATATAATTTCAACAGTATAATTAAAAGATCGTTTCTTGAGCTTTAAAAACTAATCTGACTGGTCTTAAACCGAATCCATAATAAAAACGTATTTCAAGCCAAATTTTAACCTCGTTTTAAGCTGATAAAGGGCAATCTAGGATATATTGTAAAAATTCAATGCTAAATGATAAATTACCTCACTATTCTTCTCTTTTAAAAAAAAGCTTTCTGAAAATTTCCCTTTCGCGTTGATAAACTAGTTTTGTTCTTGAGCCAACGTTTTTTTCTCCTGACAACTCTGGGTCAATCTCAAGTATATAATATAAGTCACCATTTTTTACCATAAAAAAAATGGGCGGGGAAAAGCGAAATGCTATATTTCTTGATTAATCGCCAAACCCGTCCACGCGCCAAAGTGATAATTTTCTCCGTCGGTCCATCTTTCCCCGAAAGAGACGCTTTGTCTTTCGCAAAGAGCAAAACTTAGGAGGATGCGGAGCAGAGAGGGATCGGGGGGAGGGGTCACGAGACAGGGATGATGGAGGCAGGGAGGAGGGATTCGATAGCGTCAAGCCGTCTGGCACACACGCGTCCTCGCCATGGGTCGATACATTGATCCGACGCTGGCTGCTTTCCTTTTCTTGGCGTCCGGTCACTGCGCCAAGTGATCTGGAAGCAACAAGTGGGATTTGCGGTAGGATTGCTCTTTCCCTTAAGATCCCAAAATAAAAAAAGGATGGCGGCCCCTAGCAACATGACGCAGCTAGGGAACTGTTTTTGTCAGATTATACTAAATTCTATTTGATGTTGAGGTTCTTTATCGTTTTGTATGAATATCTTATGGGGTCTTGATAAAATTTGAGTTTCAAGAAATTTCTTTTTGTTTTCTATCGCCAATATTGGCGTTGTTTGGTTTGGTGTTTAGAGGGAATTTGTGCATATCGAGTGCAAAAAAGATATTGATTCGAAGTTCTTGGGAGGCTTACGAAGCAGAGTAAAATGAATCTTTAATCAATACTTGACTTTTCATTTTTACTTAACAATGATACATTGTATTGTATTGTATAATTCAGGAGTGGGCAAATGTTTTGGCTCGGGGGCCACTTTGTGGAAAAGGAAGTTCGCGGCGAGCAGCATCTCTTAAAAAGATCGCATTCAATTCAACTTAGCTTTGCATTTTAGAAAAGGTATAAAGTGTATCATAAAAAATCAATAAATAGAAATTAAGTAAAATACTCGCAGTGACAGTTTTATTGAATTTATTTATTGTGCTCATTTTATATAATCTATAGCTGCAAGTATATTTAATTCTAGACTGTTTAAACAGATTAATACATACCCTATCACTTTTCTGAAAAAATTTTGCAAGTTAATGTCTGTCGAACAGCATCTGTATTTATTCTTCTCGATTTTCAAGCAAGAAAAACTTCTGCTTCCAAATAAGAAAATATTTCCGAACAAGTTTCTTCATTCATGGAGATTTTTCAGCAGAAAAATATTTGTAAAAATCAATTAATGTCGCCTCATTAAACATTTCTTTCGCAGTGTGATCTGACTGCACGTTAATAAGTTAAAGTTGAAGCTCCTCAGATTCTGTGTCAATATCAGCAGTGATAGAATAAGAGAGCGAATTGAAATTAGGTTCAATTTTCGTAAAGCCCTGGAATTTTCTTATGACCTCTTCCTCCTAACACTTCAGATGATTCCTAATCTTAGTGGAAGCACTTTCAGGCCACTTTCTGTTTTCCCAATAAAAGGGAAATGATGAAAATTTCCTTCGACTGCTTGTCTAGCAAATAAACTATTTTGGCTTTGGATGATTTTACGGACGGAACGAAAATCTCGGTTCCAGGAGGATTTTTTTTTTGTCTTGTTGGGCCACTAGAAAACTCTTAGAGGGCCGCATGTGACCCATGGGTCATTATTTGCACACACACCAGGTATAATTTATGTAACTAAATAAAATGGTTTCTCTTGAAATACACTGACAAAAATGGGAAAATATTATTTTTATGTTTTGAAATCATTGCTCTTTCACTACTACTTCTTGTTTGAAACGTATTTTAATTACATTAGACTCAAAAATGCTGAAAAGTGATTGAAAATCGCAAATGGTTACTGTCCACAATAAAGTTATTTAAAATTACCTCGCAGTAGCTAAAATATGTGTTCGCGCCCGAACGCCAAGTGATGAGAATATGGAATATTTGAGCGACTTCTCGTTAATTCCAATTAAATACCTCAAACTCCTCATATGATGTATTACAAAGTTTGGAAAATGAGATGCAAATTCAGTTGTCAACCTCGCCACGTGAATCTGAATGAAAATTGCAATGTTCACGCTACAATCATTTTGAAGCCGTAATTCGAGATTAATCAGAGGGTGAAATATTTTCTTCTGAATTGAAGTTTAGTATGACAAATAACAATATAAAGGGGGGGGGAATAACATTTCGTATATTATTTGGAACTCAACATGTCCGTATATGGGTAAAAATTCAATTGCTCAAAACGGCTCCGATGCGAGGTATTGCCATGGGAATAAGCAAAAGGCAAAAATTAACTTGTGACCTTGAACTGCCAATGGAGTTATGTCTAGTTTAATGAAATCCCTGTTTGTGGTAGAAGTAAAAAAAAATATAGAATCGCTGGTTTCTCTAAATAAAGTCATTATTTATTTTGGTACATAACCAAAGTGAATAAACGGCCAAATAATGGATTGATGGACTAAATATTATTTTTGCTTTGAAATTCTTAAATTCCTTTCCATTTTAGAGTAAAACAACATTTCTCTCACGGAAAAGTTTATCTTTCTTTCCCGCATCCATCTGTTGCAGTAAGGTATAGTCTATTTAAGGCTCACGTCTACCGGCCATTTTGATTTCGCGAACGTAATTTTAATTTTGTATGGAATATTTGTATTTTCTACCCCAAATCTAAACTATTTAATTGAATGCAAAAAAAAGTCCGAAAGAAGCGGGGGATGAAAGTTACTCTCTGACATTTAAACAAATTTCTACTTCTATTTTTATTCATTTGTGAGTTTTCTGATTTTTAAAAATATTTTTGAGAATCGGATGGAAAATTTGATTCCACACAAGCCATCATTATATTTTTCTCTTTCGAGTGATTTTTCAGCACTCACATAGATAAAGTTGTCTAGATTTAAAGAGGAAAATAGAATTTCCTTAGAATTAACAATACGTTCATGAAATCAAAATGGCTAGTAGACGTGAGCTCTAAGATATCTTTGAAACATTCCTCGTCACTTGACCGTGGTTCAAAATTACGAGGTCCGTCGCCAATAGCCCTCGTGTTGCTTCTAGTGCGACGTTAATAAAAACTAAAAAAAAAAAAAAATCTTTGAAACATTTATAACACGCGTCCATCGTAACTCGTAATACATTATTTTTATAGTAAATGATTTAATTCATTGCACTTTATCAAACAATTGTATTAAATTACTTTTAATACTGTGGCCTCAAAAATTAATGAAAATCAAATTAACAAAATGATTAAACAGTGATAAATAGAAGAAAATTATTTATTTTTTTTTAAATTGAAAACTGTTTGATATTAGCAATTCGAAATATGGAATACTTACATCTATTCTTCCTTCCTGATGCTTCATTTATTTTATTGCCACATCGCATATAATTGTAGAAACATACTTCACTGAAATGCAATTAATTTTGTCTCAAAAGGGCTTTGATTTAAACGCGCAGTTAGAGAAAAAAAAATCTAAAATGAAGTATGTGATTTCATACCTAGACCTGAAATGTAATCTCTTTTCTGCTCAAAAAGATCAATGATCAAAATCTGACGATTAATTTTAAGATAAGTTACTCTTCTTCATCTTACTAACTTTTCAAATTAATTTTAAAATATCATAAAAGATACACGATAGTACAGGAAAGAGAAACTCCACCAAGCAAGAGCCTTTGTTTATAAATAGGAAATTAACCGTCGAAATGTTTGGACGGCATCACATAATAGAATTCCAAATAATAAACTTTTAATTTGAAGGATCTTAAAGTTTTCGATTTGGTTTCTTATTTTAATGACAAACTTGCATCGAGAGAAATCCTTTTTTGGTAAATTACATTTAAATTAAATCAGGGATTTTATCTTCGAATGAAATTAGTTATTAAGAACAGAAATGCTCTTATATATCGATTTAATTCTTCCCCGTTCCTGAATTAATTCGATTTGACGCTAAATTAAGTCTTGGGAAGCTATTACTGTTTTTCATTCGCTTCGGATAGAAATTCGTCGACAATCAGCTCAGTAAATTAATCTCTGGGGATGAAAATTTAAAGGCAGGGGCTCAGAAAATGAAATAAATTGCTCCGTCGCTCGGGAAGAATTAACACTTCGACACGTGTAGCTCTGGAGTTTATTTTGAAAGAAGCCTATCCACTGATCGTGCGGGGATTAATTTTTCAGTCGTTCATTTGTAAATGTAAAAAAAAGAACACGAAAGAAGATTAAAATCGTAAAATTCATTCCCACGATGTTTTTGAAGATTGAAAAGAATTAAGTATGCTTTTTTAAACTTGGTAATGGAGATTTTTTTTTTTTTTTTTTTGAAACTTCGAAGATGTTTACAGACTCTTCTATATAATTAGTAGATGCAGCATCTTCATAATGATTTGCTGGCAGGAGATTATTTCTTTTTCATTATAAACATGACAAATAAATCTCCCCTCGACTCTAATAAGATATAAAATATTTAAATATTTTACTGTCAGAAAATCTCGTATAAGTTCGCCTTTCTTTCCCTTATACACCAATATAACGGAACAATTTACCAAGGTTTTAATTTCATTAATTAAGAAATATTTGTATGTATTGCTACTTATAGAAACTAATCGAATGTATTCTGAAACACAAGAATGAACTTTTGAGAATACAGTAACTAATTATTCAGTTTTCAAGAATTTTTTAAATTTGTTTGACGGGGCGTATGGTATTATATTTAATTTCTCCAAATAACCGAACGTAAAATTGTAAAGCTTCAAAATTTACAATAATGACTAATATAAGCCTAAATGATCCTTTCGTACCGAAAAAATGTGCTAATTCAGAAAAAAAAAGAGCATAATAGGATACTAATTTTTCTTCCGCGAAAAGCACTCGTGACACATTTTGTAGTAAAGCATTGTCTTGATTTCTGCTGATGCACATGACGAAGCATGACTTGATATTCTCCACGAGGAAAATGAATATTTACAAAGAAAGATAAATTATTCAGTTAATTAAGAGATTAGTAATTGTGTTGAGCGCAAGATCGAGTAAAAATTATGGCATTAAACTAATTAGCCAAAAAGAGAAATGTAACTTGAATTACAAAGGATTTAGTTCCCTCTTTTGGAATAAGTTTCTTTTGTTTTGTGGCCAATTTTAATTGCCGCACTTCTTTGAATACATTATGACCGTCGTGGTAGCCAAGCTGTCATGGTCGCGAACTCGCTGCCGGCATTGTTTTAGTCGAGTCGTGGGTTCGAGTCTGGATGTCTCTAAAAATCCATCGTGTACAAGGGCTAATGCATGTAAATCTGTTGAAGTCCCAAGTCTTTACGTTGGCATTATTTGGTTGTTGAAAAGTGGAATAATAAATCACGTGTCAATCTTTTGACTTAACTGTGGTAGAAAATGAGGAGGTCCGTCGCCAGTAGCCATAGAGTTGCTTTTAAGTGCAATGTTATTAAACAATCAGTTCAGCTAAAAGTTGTCGCCAATTTTGAGAGAGTTCTTTTATCTATTTGTTATATATATAGATTTTCCCTCAATTAATCAGTAAGAAAATAGTCAAAGTATTGATTTTATACCGCCAATTACCTTGTAAATGATGTCCTATTTGCGGTTTTCTCTTAACTAACCTTGGGTACTTTTTATTAACTTGAATTACGTAAAATAAAACCTCAACCCAACCAAATGAAACGTGATCAAGTAGATAGAATTGGAATGAATTAAATAGAGAAATATATACTTATATATGAGCGAAGCCAAATTGAATATAAAGGAAGTTGTTTGCGGTTAGAGGGTAGTGATTAATAATAAATAGTCATGTAGATGACGTGTGTGAATTAACTACAATAGCTAACGCACTGCTTAGAAAAATTTGCTGGAGTGAGCGGATATTGCTATATTTCTCAAACCACCAGTGGTTGTAATTAAATGCACTTGATCCCTGACAAGTGTAAGAGATTTACCTGATTATTATTCCAAGCTAAATTCCAGGCATGTCGAGGGTTAATGGACAGAGAGAGAGAGAGAGAGCATTGCTATAGTTGAAGTAATTTAAATAAATTGAAAAGTGTGTGAATAATTGTTTCCTTTTCATTTGAAAGTGATTATTTTTCTACTAAGATTTTAAATTAGACTATTTGTTTGATAAACGGTGACTTCGAAAACGATTACGGTTGAACTATGTTTTGATTATGCGTATAAATGGATGCTCGTATATTCTTTAAAAATGCGCTAGAAATTTTCTTGTGGCACATGGAAGTAAATAGATCTTATCATTCCCGTACTTAATTTGTAAATTAATAAATACATAATTTCATGTGTGTTCCAGTTTGGCCTGTCAACTTAATAAGGATTATGATGAAGAAGCTTGTGACGTTTGTCTGCCGTTCTCTTGTGCCGTGTCTCAATATAATAAATTAATCAAAAACTATTAAACTTCAATTAAAGACTCGTAAGAAAAAAACAGTATTCTTTATTTATTATCACCTTAGGATATTCGAAATGACTCTCTTTAGAATCTCGATCTAAATCTCAATCCTATTTCATGATTTAAATACCACTAGTCCACTCGTTCGCAATTTCACAACTTTATTCGACAGTAGCTTCGTAGCTTAATACTTTTAGTGGAACTTTCTCTTCAATCCACAAAACTAATAATAATCTCAATAACAATTCTCTGACGGCAAGTCCTGATCCTCTATCTCCTTTCATTTTCCGATAATTGCACATCTTTTGTAAGTCATTTCATCTCATCACTTCACTTCTATCTTCGTTTAATTTGCCGAACCACGTTTCATTTTGGTTGGGAAGAAAGTGAAATTTTATGCAATTCAATTCGATAAAAGTCGCCGAGGTTAGTGAAGAGGAAATCGCGAATACCCAACGTCACAAGCGTTTTGAAATAAAGAGAATTAAAAATTATTTTTTTACTTCTCAAAACTTCACCCTGAATTTATGTGCACGAATATTTCACAATCCATGGATTAACCGCGTATAAAATTTACATATGCGCAATATTATATGCCGAAGTAAAGAATATCCATCAATTCACGGAAGCTTTCCAAAAGCGAACAGCAATCGAACCAATACAACTCTCATATATATGCTAACTACATCTCCGAGTGGCTCCTCTCTGTCCGAATCGAACGCGTCGCCATGACGCGTGGAGACGTTCGTTGGAACATCACAGACGCGTAAGAAATGGCGAATGCGATCACGATTATGCAAAACATTTCTCGGCCGTAGAGAAACACGAATAAACAGAGGAAAATGTGCTTTCGCAGATTTTATTGGCACGAGACAGAAAATCTGTCGCATCGGAATCGATAGGAGTTTGAATATTATTATTTATGGAATCTAATCGCAACCGAAAGTTTCCTGAAGCCTTGGGAATGGTGCCATTTGATTATGTTAGATGTGAAATGTACAGAATGGTTTCTTCGAGGATTAATATTTATTAATTTCTATTTTGTTTAAGTTGGAAGTGAAGCTTTTTATTCGCATGTCATTTGGTTATAATTATATATTATGGGTTATTGACCATCTTTGAGAAATGTAAATAATTTTTTTTTATTGATTTAACATTATCTTTTTCCATATATATATATATATATATTCGATCTTGCAATTTATATCTAATTTTTAAGTAAATTTAACCTATTTCATGCTCTACGGAAAGCGTTATAAGAACGAAATTTAATTATTTTCTTCCAAATGCTTTAGTGATTTTAATTATTTCCTTTACGTCTTTTAAATTTTTAGCTGAATTTTAAACTGACGCATAAAATCACCCAATTACTCCATTACTATATAGTACCAATTAATTGTATGTGTGTATAATACGGGGTATCGAAAATTTTAATTATTACTAAAAAGTAATCGAGATTGTAAAAGTAATCGATTAATTGATATTTATAAATATAATGTGCTGTAAATGACAGTTTTATATTGATTTGTATAGTTTCAGGAAACTGTAGTTTGAAGTAATTCACAGAATGGATAAGGTTCAATCAGCAGCGTTTTACACTGGCGGTCATCAAAAAGTTAAGAAATGCTGGGGGAATATATATGAGAGTCACTATGCAGTAAAATCTAAAGAATAGTGCATAAAAGAATTAAGTTTCCATCTCGATTACTTTTAATAATAATTGAAATTTCACAATTCCCCAGAATAATCAAAACTTCCTGAAGCTGCGGGTTACTTCAATCTATGGCTTCTTGAAACCAAACTACATGAATAGCTGCAACGTTATGTACGTAAAGATAACTTAATATGAAGAGTAAATTTTGTCCAGATATCCGGATTATCTCTTACTAATAATTAAAACTTTACGATGCTCCATTATATAACCTTTTTTGTTCAATTAAAAGCATAAAGACGATTTTAGCGTTAGTTGTTTTCCTGATCACTTTGAGAGGGAGAAAGTTGACCTTGGATGCCGAAGAAGGAAGTTGACCGGTCGCTTTTTACACTAGACTAAAAGAGACGTCTCTATCGGGCAGTCATTAATTCATTTCAACTTCTGACGTTGTTATTGAATAAAACCGCTTCACTATCAGTGGTTTAGATTTTGGAAATCTCAGTTAAATGGCATTGACGACATCTCAGATAGATGTCTTAACTTCTGCCCGTAGTCACACGAGAATTTTAGTCTACCTTGATTTAATGGATGATATTTCCCTTATTTCTTTCAAGAATTTGAATTCGAACGCTTTATAGCACCGAGATCATTGTTATAATGGAGTCATGGGTTCGAGACTTGATGTTATGAAAGACCCGCCGTGTAGTCGGGGCTTATGTACGCTACGCCTGTCAGAGCTCAAAGTATTCACGTTGGCGCGGTGTTGAAGTCGGAGTGGGAGGATTTCCAATGTCGTCCTCGACACTTCAGAAGTATGATATTGGGCACCAATAGGTTGTTTATAAAAGCAACATTAATATACAATCATTGAAGTATTAAATCGAAATTTAAGTTGCATCCTTCTATCATCCGCATATAATGTTAAGTGTGTGTCTTGTATCGGATCCTAGAGTCTATTAAAAAAGTTGAAGTGTATCACTTACATAAAATCTATATCATATATTGAAATGACATTGAATTATTAAAATTATTTTCTATTGATTCAAAATACTATATATTTTAACAGATAATATTTTTTTTAAATTTCAGTCGTATTTGACTGAGTTATTACAAAGTAGTGTGCCCGATTAGAAGACAACAAACACAAACTATATTGCATAATACGAACGAATTTCAACCTCGTTATGAATCATGGCTGAAAAATTGTGATTAGTATGCAAAATCTTAAAATCTGAACTCATTCATATACATCAGCAAGTTTTTTTAAAAACAAAACTGTCCGTATGCAGTTCGAAGATCAGATTATATCAATATTTAGAATTATACGTAGACGATATATAACACAATATTTAATGTTTTGAAAATAAATAATGGAATACAATCTTATCTAGTCTTTATTTATTTTGTGTCTTCAGATATTATTAAAGTTTTTATTCTCGACTCCAATCTCTAATAAATAAATAAAATCCTTTTCCAATAGAAAAAAAAAGCTCAAATTATTATATGCTTTGTTGATTATGACACAGATATTTGTCTATTCTAATTTCGTTTTAAAAATTTAGAAATATTGAATAAATAAGCTCTTTTTGGATGGACAAACGAAATAGCCATTTGAATTTCAAGAAAAAAGAGACGAAATATGAAGAATATTTTTATCACTTGGAAAATTGACCGATTGGGAGAGAAATAAAGAATGTATTAAAGAATGTTGCTCTCTATATTGTGAAACATGCTATACTCCAAGATGTGCTCCAAGTTTTGGCCGTATTTTTTATCGGGTTATTTATTTGGTCATCTCCTGTGGAAGACAAAGCATAAAAATAGCCTT